>CALYDF020009058.1:0-11107 GCA_944474145.2 Dicrocoelium dendriticum
TTTTAGCTCCATGCAATATCCAGTACTTGGTGCGGATCGTACTTAGCACGTGGTGCACTCCACCGTGGCCTTCTGAGACGTGGAAATGGAGCACCAGCGCCTCGACAACTGGGTGCCTACTGGGAAGGATAGCAGGGTGCTTCAAATTCTCCTCGTAGTCCGTGTAGTTCAACCGCCCTCCGACGCAGATAATTCTCTCGATCAGAGTCGGGCACAGGCGACGGATTGGGTTTCGTTTTATCTATGCGTGACTAAGGTGGATCGTTCGATTGCTGCACGCTTTAAGGTTTGTCAGTTCCTTGCTGAACGTCTCGCGTTGCACCATGTGCAGGATGTCTTGCCTGGCATCTTCTATCTTGGAAATTAACAGCGGACCTCTAGCATATACCCGATGCGCATTGTGACGTGATAGTAATCAGCATTTGAAAGGAACCAGCCAAGCTACTGCCTTCATTAATTTGGCCCAACACGAAAAAGTACGTCAGCAGTGGGTTTGCGAGGTTTGTTGATACTGTATTTATGGAACTACTTGGCTTTTTTAATTCCACATTTGCCATGCTTTCCGTTGGGGTATACCCGTCTACCCAGGAGCAGTCGGTTTGCAGGAGAAAATCCGGTCCTCCTACCCACGCTCTCCATTCGCTCAACTTCAGGGTTCCCTCGAGGTCAAGTCTGCTGCGTTATCCTTCGACCGAAGGTGGTTCCATTGCGTCGGTTCACACAGCTGTTGTATGGCGGCAATTCGGTTATCGCCAAATGTACTGAACCTTGTCGACTTATTATAGATGTAGTGCAGCACGATTTGCGAGTCGGTCCAATTCCGTGTATCTCGCGGACTCACACTCAGACTATCTGCGAGTATCTGATTAACTTTCGCTGCCAACACCGCAGCTTCAAGTTCTAACCGGGGAATAGATGTTGCATTCAATGGAGCTACTCTGGATTTTGCAAGCAAGAGAGAGCAATAAGGCCGACCCAACGCAGAGGTGTGCCGCAAATATGCGACCACACCATACCCAATTTCAGAGGCATCGCTGAAAATGTGCAGCTGTGCGCGTTGCTCAGAGGTCGCTATGCTCCGCAGCACACAATGAGGAACCGAGAGTTGGCCAATAGACAAAGTGTGATTAATCCACTGCTTCCACTCTTGCTCGGCTGACGGCTGGAGAGGGTCATCCCAAACCCAGTCCTCTTCTACACAATTTCTGTAAAAGCACCTTGGCTGGTAGAAGCAAAGGACACACTAATCCGAGGGGGTCGAACATCGATGATACGGTTGACAGGATGCTCCGTCGGGTCGCCGGGCGTTTGCGAACGCTGAATCGGAACAAAAACTAATCTGTCTCAGCGTTCCATTTGGGCCCAAGCGTCCGATCATTGCAGTGCGAGCCAACAACGAGTTCTTTAGGCGCTCGTGCCCACTCGGTAGGGCTTACGTCTTATTCGAGATCCATTTCCGCAGCCTGAATTTCCCTTTGGCCAGCAGTTCACATATGTCTTTGGCAAACTGCGCTGCTTCCTCTACTGAACTCAATGATACCAGGCAGGCATCTACGTAGAAACCATTGGTGATTGCATTCGTTACCGTAACGTTGTATAAATGATCGAAATCACTCACCGTCTTGCGAAGGGCATAAGTGGCACAAAACGGCGAGGACGTCGCCCCGAATGGGTAGGCGGTCATCTGGTAGTCGACAGGATCACTAGACAGGTCGCCTTTTGGCCAACATAGAAACCGCAGTGCTCCTTGGTCGTCCTCCGGCACCCTTACCTGCATGAACATTTCTTCCACGTCTGCTGCTAACGTTACTAAATTCTTCCGAAACCGAGTAAGTACTTTGGTCAGGTTCGCAGTGACGTCAGGGCCCTGGCAAAGTTGATCATTAAGGGACAGTCCTCGAAATTTCGCCGCACAATCCAAACCCACTCTGTTTCTCCTGTTTCTTGGGGTTAACTATTGCGTGATGAGGTAGGTAACAGCACCGAAGTCCGGTCTTCGCCGGAACTCTAATCGCATAACCCTTATCCAGCATCGCTTTTATTGAATGCGTGTATTTGGCGAAAAGTCCGCCATCTCGCAGTAGACGACGTTTAAGGTACGCTGGTCTCTTTTAGGCCATAACCCTGTTACTAAATAGAAGTTCGCTACCGTCTCGCCAAGGGAGAGGAACAACGTAGTGTCCATGTACTAAGCGCGTCCCCGCCTCGGTCTTAGCAACTACCGCTGAATCCTCACATGACATGGATAGTTCAAGAGCATCAAAGTCTGAAAATGCAGCGTTGTACAGCATTTGAATTTGGTCAGCAATTGGTATGTCTGCCGCCCAGATGCCGTTAACGGATGCAACTCGACGCATCGCGGATCCCAGATTGCCCAACACAATCCAGCCTAGCAAGTTTTCGATAGCGTACGGTTCCTTGCAACCACCAAGTCGTTGTTCTAACACCTAATGAGCCTCCGGAATGTCGCAACCAATCAACAATGATATCCGCGGGTCGCGGGTCCCTTCGAAGTCGAGGTCGGCCAGGTGCGGCCACTTGCGCGCCTCCGCTTTTGTCCCGTGACAGGATGCTTGAATAGGTAGACTAGGCACTGCGAACGCGCGCTCCGCCTCAATCTCTTCTAGCCCGTTTAGCGAACGCAAATAGAATTTGACCACGAAGCTATCCGTACCGCGGTCTCCGCTGATCATCGTAATCGTCAAAGACGACGGCTGTGGCTCCAAACGGAGGCGGCCGACGAGATCCTGGGTGATCAGTGTTGTATCTGAACCGTTGTCGAGAAGTGCATAGGTTTCTGTCGACCCGAATGGACCGAACGCAGTCACCGGAATCATCCCAAGAGCGACACAACGCGAGCCCGCGTCTGTGACTCCGCAGCGAGCCTGATCTGTGGATACTGCGTGAGTTAACTTGGGGACTTCGCCACCATGGAGCAGGCTGTGATGACGAGATTGGCAACCAGCGGCATTGCATGCTCGGCGAATGCCACAGTTTTTGGCGATATGGCCCGGTCTTAAGCAACCGAAACAGAGGTTCTTGGTTTTTAACATTTCCCATCGTTGCGATATGTCCAGTTCTCTAAATATTCCGCACTCCACGGCCAAGTCGTTGTCCTAACAAACGGGGCAGGAGTGGGTGGGGCGAGCAGGCGACTTAGTTCTCTGACCAGCGTAATGGCTACTTATCGCCGGATACTCTTTCCTTGGAGGAGCTCTCGTAACAGTCGTTTCGACACCACGGGGTGATCGATCGGCTAACTGTCCGAACCGGCTGCGGGCTATACGTGCCCGCGATGAAACAAATGTGGTTAAGTTCAAAAAACTGGGCTCATAACCACTAAGCGTTAGCTGATCGACGATTTCGGCCCATTTATACTGCAGGGGCTTCAGCAGCGTACGGACTATCTATTATAGGGTGATGGAGGAGTCTACATTTGCCTCATAGTTCATTTGTTTCAATGTGATGTGGCAGTTCTCCATCTTAATGGCCAATTCCGACAGGACATCTGCGTTGTTGGGAATGGACTTTGCGCCTTAAGAGTAGGCCTTCTATCGATGCCCTGGCAATGTAGTGTGCTTGCCCGAAGAGGTGTCGAAGGATACGTCGAGCTCTTTCATAACCCTGACCGGGCGGCAGCATTACGCAGTTGCCAATAGCCATTCTAGCTCGTCGCATACAGTAATGAACGAGGTAGAGCAGACGTCTTTCGTCATATACCACTTTGCTCTCCACATAGAACTCAAACTGCTTGACGAACCTCCAGTAGTCAGCTGGGTGCCTATCAAAATAAGCCATCTCTACTTTCGGGAGACCAGCTTCCGCAATAAGTGGGACGAGAGCGGACGCTATAGGGTTTCCCAACGTGGCGTTGGGGGGGGGTCAATCGGCAAATTGTCATAACAACCGGCGGATGGTTGATTCGCAGCCACCGCAGCACATTCCGTGACAAACACGTCAGCTCTGTTTGACGAATAAATAGGGAGTGCGGGTAGGTCTACATCGCCTTGTTCGTCTTCCAGCAAAGGCGCTACGCTGGGCGAATTGGACCTCCTGTCTAGCCTTCAACAGTCTACGCTGTTTGCTAAGTTCCTGCTCCCTAGTGTCTAGTTCTAGCTCCTCCTTGAGCTGCTTTTCTTTCAATTCAGCAAGCAGGAGCTGTGAGCGCGTACTGCTAACGGAATTTCTAGAGCTAACCCGAGAGCCAGAGTGAGAGACAGCATCAAAGGGGCTTGCCTTGACTTGGATGAGTCCTTTGTCCGGGTGGATGCGCGGGTGACCGGCATTGCAAAGAGGAACCAATCTGGCACATCCGGATAGAGTACCACCGAAGCGAGGGATCCAAGAAAACAATCCGTCGAAGCGAGCAACAAATTGAATGCTGTAAAGTCCACCGTGAATGTTGAATAACGCGTAACCAAAGATCCCGAAATCAAAACAAGTTGGATCACAAATACTACGGTACTATTAAAATATATACAGTTGATAATTGGAACCTACTTCAATTGTTCAGTATCCCGGTATATGCAAGTTGACAATCCGGTGTCAGTAAACAATAGGGAACGATAGGGAACAAGTTGTCTACGCCGAACAATCCAAGGAACAAGTCACCGCAGCTGAGTGCTACGAGTATTAGGACTAAGGGTGTTGACCAATCAAAGGATAGTCCAATCACAGGGTGAGAGTTTAATGGCACGCATAAACATGGTGTTTGGACAAGCGACCAGTGAATGGGGGAGGGGTGCGCCACGTGCTCCGGGCTGAACGTGTCCTGTTCGGCGAAGAGAAAGGTTGGAGATCCAAGTTCGTCGGTAGACGCACACACACGGAACCAGTGCTGTGGATTAGCATGCACACAAAGACACACCGACAAAGCTAACAATGGGAATGTAAGGAGGCGCACATGAAACGCTGGTCGATATCCATCAACGACCGGCCAAGCTCTGTAGACTAGACCACGAAGCGAAGAGTAGAAGAATTTCATGGGTAAATAAGCGCGTTACACTGCCTCCGAAATTCTTCTGCGATTGACGTCTCGTAGTTCCCCGACTCCACTCTGGCTCTCGGTCCTACAACTGCCTACGGTAGCGATCCTTAGAAAAACAGAAGGGAAAGCAACACAACCACAGGACAGCGTCGTGGCAGGAGCCGTTTTTAAGACTTCAACAAGCGCCGTTCGTGGGCGCCTGTGGGCATCGAAGCGCTTGGGTGAAATCCGTTTTCCATGACTACCACCCTGCACTCCAAGCCAGAGTTAAGCGCTGCTACTCATCGCCCTCCAGGCGGCACACATTTCGGACATCTCATCTTAATACACCTGAGTTTGTTCCAATGTACACCGTCCTTACTAAACCGTCGTTGCTGGCTTCACAACTCACGACTCGACCCAGCGGCCAACAACCCCTTGGTAGTTTCTCGGAAGCCACCAACACCAATTCGTCCTTTTCTACAGACTTGGTCGGAAGCTGCCACTTCTGTCGAGATGGTAATGTTGTTATATATTCTTTTAACCATCCCTTCTAGACTCCCGTGGCTACGTGGGCTACTTGCTTCCAGCGCTTAGTATACCTGTCTCTGATGTCGATGTCTGGTAGCTGCAAGGTTTCGCATCCTATGAGAAGTAGGCTGTTCGGGGTTAATGAAGGTGCATCTTGGCTATCGGAGGTGGGTGGAACTAGCGGACGATTGTTTAGAATCCGTTCTACCTCGAAGAATACAGTGGCTAGGGAGTCATCAGTAAGGCGTTGCTCGTTGCATAGGCCGTACAATATTTTCCTTACAGAGCGGATAATTCTTTCCCACACCCCGCCCCTGTGACTTGCAAATGGTGGATTGAAATGCCATTGCACACCACGAAGGCATAGCTCTCCGTCAATCCGTTTTTGATCCCATTTTTAACACCATCACGTAATTCCCTAACCGCCCTGACGAAATTCGTTTCGTTGTCACTATATACTTCTGATTCCCGTCTGCCGACGAAAAGGATAAACGCCGTAATGAATGCACCAGTCGAGAGGTCGTGGGGTGCTTCCAAGTGCACTGCCCTGGTTTGCAGGCAATTGATTATGCACCCAAAGCGCTTTTCCACAGTCCTTCCTCGCTTTACAAAATAGGGCCAAAGTAATCCACACCCACATTCTTGAAAGGAAACCAACCAATTTCCGCCCTGGCATGGGGTAATGGTGCCATCTGTTGCTGACACGGAGTGGCGGTGCGCTTCCAGCAGCGGATGCAGCTTCCAACCACTCGCTTCACTGTTTTAGCTCCATGCAATATCCAGTACTTGGTGCGGATCGTACTTATCACGTGGTGCACTCCACCGTGGCCTTCTGAGACGTGGAAATGGAGCACCAGCGCCTCGACAACTGGGTGCCTACTGGGAAGGATAGCAGGGTGCTTCAAATTCTCCTCGTAGTCCGTGTAGTTCAACCGCCCTCCGACGCAGATAATTCTCTCGATCAGAGTCGGGCACAGGCGACGGATTGGGTTTCGTTTTATCTATGCGTGACTAAGGTGGATCGTTCGATTGCTGCACGCTTTAAGGTTTGTCACTTCCTTGCTGAACGTCTCGCGTTGCACCATGTGCAGGATGTCTTGCCTGGCATCTTCTATCTTGGAAATTAACAGCGGACCTCTAGCATATACCCGATGCGCATTGTGACGTGATAGTAATCAGCATTTGAAAGGAACCAGCCAAGCTACTGCCTTCATTAATTTGGCCCAACACGAAAAAGTACGTCAGCAGTGGGTTTGCGAGGTTTGTTGATACTGTATTTATGGAACTACTTGGCTTTTTTAATTCCACATTTGCCATGCTTTCCGTTGGGGTATACCCGTCTACCCAGGAGCAGTCGGTTTGCAGGAGGAAATCCGGTCCTCCTACCCACGCTCTCCATTCGCTCACCTTCAGGGTTCCCTCGAGGTCAAGTCTGCTGCGTTATCCTTCAACCGAAGGTGGTTCCATTGCGTCGGTTCACACAGCTGTTGTATGGCGGCAATTCGGTTAGCGCCAAATGTACTGAACCTTGTCGACTTATTATAGATGTAGTGCAGCACGATTTGCGAGTCGGTCCAATACCGTGTATCTCGCGGACTCACACTCAGACTATCTGCGAGTATCTGATTAACTTTCGCTGCCAACACCGCAGCTTCAAGTTCTAACCGGGGAATAGATGTTGCATTCAATGGAGCTACTCTGGATTTTGCAAGCAAGAGAGAGCAATAAGGCCGACCCAACGCAGAGGTGTGCCGCAAATATGCGACCACACCATACCCAATTTCAGAGGCATCGCTGAAAATGTGCAGCTGTGCGCGTTGCTCAGAGGTCTCTATGCTCCGCAGCACACAATGAGGAACCGAGAGTTGGCCAATAGACAAAGTGTGATTAATCCACTGCTTCCACTCTTGCTCGGCTGACGGCTGGAGAGGGTCATCCCAAACCAGTCCTCTTCTACACAATTTCTGTAAAAGCACCTTGGCTGGTAGAAGCAAAGGACACACTAATCCGAGGGGGTCGAACATCGATGATACGGTTGACAGGATGCTCCGTCGGGTCGCCGGGCGTTTGCGAACGCTGAATCGGAACAAAAACTGATCTGTCTCAGCGTTCCATTCGGGCCCAAGCGTCCGATCATTGCAGTGCGAGCCAACAACGAGTTCTTTAGGCGCTCGTGCCCACTCGGTAGGGGATATCAAATCTAGGGCTTACGTCTTATTCGAGATCCATTTCCGCAGCCTGAATTTCCCTTTGGCTAGCAGTTCACATATGTCTTTGGCAAACTGCGCTGCTTCCTCTACTGAACTCAATGATACCAGGCAGGCATCTACGTAGAAACCATTGGTGATTGCATTCGTTACCGTAACGTTGTATAAATGATCGAAATCACTCACCGTCTTGCGAAGGGCATAAGTGGCACAAAACGGCGAGGACGTCGCCCCGAATGGGTAGGCGGTCATCTGGTAGTCGACAGGATCACTAGACAGGTCGCCTTTTGGCCAACATAGAAACCGCAGTGCTCCTTGGTCGTCCTCCGGCACCCTTACCTGCATGAACATTTCTTCCACGTCTGCTGCTAACGTTACTAAATTCTTCCGAAACCGAGTAAGTACTTTGGTCAGGTTCGCAGTGACGTCGGGGCCCTGGCAAAGTTGATCATTAAGGGACAGTCCTCGAAATTTTGCCGCACAATCCAAACCCACTCTGTTTCTCCTGTTTCTTGGGGTTAACTATTGCGTGATGAGGTAGGTAACAGCACCGAAGTCCGGTCTTCGCCGGAACTCTAATCGCATAACCCTTATCCAGCATCGCTTTTATTGAATGCGTGTATTTGGAGAAAAGTCCGCCATCTCGCAGTAGACGACGTTTAAGGTACGCTGGTCTCTTTTAGGCCATAACCCTGTTACTAGATAGAAGTTCGCTACCGTCTCGCCAAGGGAGAGGAACAACGTAGTGTCCATGTACTAAGCGCGTCCCCGCCTCGGTCTTAGCAACTACCGCTGAATCCTCACATGACATGGATAGTTCAAGAGCATCAAAGTCTGAAAATGCAGCGTTGTACAGCATTTGAATTTGGTCAGCAATTGGTATGTCTGCCGCCCAGATGCCGTTAACGGATGCAACTCGACGCATCGCGGATCCCAGATTGCCCAACACAATCCAGCCTAGCAAGTTTTCGATAGCGTACGGTTCCTTGCAACCACCAAGTCGTTGTTCTAACACCCAATGAGCCTCCGGAATGTCGCAACCAATCAACAATGATATCCGCGGGTCGCATGTCCCTTCGAAGTCGAGGTCGGCCAGGTGCGGCCACTTGCGCGCCTCCGCTTTTGTCCCGTGACAGGATGCTTGAATAGGTAGACTAGGCACTGCGAACGCGCGCTCTGCCTCAATCTCTTCTAGCCCGTTTAGCGAACGCAAATAGAATTTGACCACGGAGCTATCCGTACCGCGGTCTCCGTTGATCATCGTAATCGTCAAAGACGACGGCTGTGGCTCCAAACGGAGGCGGCCGACGAGATCCTGGGTGATCAGTGTTGTATCTGAACCGTTGTCGAGAAGTGCATAGGTTTCTGTCGACCCGAATGGACCGAACGCAGTCACCGGAATCATCCCAAGAGCGACACAACACGAGCCCGCGTCTGTGACTCCGCAGCGAGCCTGATCTGTGGATACTGCGTGAGTTAACTTGGGGACTTCGCCACCATGGAGCAGGCTGTGATGACGAGATTGGCAACCAGCGGCATTGCATGCTCGGCGAATGCCACAGTTTTTGGCGATATGGCCCGGTCTTAAGCAACCGAAACAGAGGTTCTTGGTTTTTAACATTTCCCATCGTTGCGATATGTCCAGTTCTCTAAATATTCCGCACTCCACGGCCAAGTCGTTGTCCTAACAAACGGGGCAGGAGTGGGTGGGGCGAGCAGGCGACTTAGTTCTCTGACCAGCGTAATGGCTACTTATCGCCGGATACTCTTTCCTTGGAGGAGCTCTCGTAACAGTCGTTTCGACACCACTGGGTGATCGATCGGCTAACTGTCCGAACCGGCTGCGAGCTATACGCGCCCGCGATGAAACAAATGTGGTTAAGTTAAAAAAACTGGGCTCATAACCACTAAGCGTTAGCTGATCGACGATTTCGGACCATTTATACTGCAGGGGCTTCAGCAGCGTACGGACTATCTATTATAGGGTGATGGAGGAGTCTACATTTGCCTCATAGTTCATTTGTTTCAATGTGATGTGGCAGTTCTCCATCTTAATGGCCAATTCCGACAGGACATCTGCGTTGTTGGGAATGGACTTTGCGCCTTAAGAGTAGGCCTTCTATCGATGCCCTGGCAATGTAGTGTGCTTGCCCGAAGAGGTGTCGAAGGATACGTCGAGCTCTTTCATAACCCTGACCGGGCGGCAGCATTACGCAGTTGCCAATAGCCATTCTAGCTCGTCCCATACAGTAATGAACGAGGTAGAGCAGACGTCTTTCGTCATATACCACTTTGCTCTCCACATAGAACTCAAACTGCTTGACGAACCTCCAGTAGTCAGCTGGGTGCCTATCAAAATAAGCCATCTCTACTTTCGGGAGACCAGCTTCCGCAATAAGTGGGACGAGAGCGGACGCTATAGGGTTTCCCAACGTGGCGTTGGGGGGGGGGGTCAATCGGCAAATTGTCATAACAACCGGCGGATGGTTGATTCGCAGCCACCGCAGCACATTCCGTGACAAACACGTCAGCTCTGTTTGACGAATAAATAGGGAGTGCGGGTAGGTCTACATCGCCTTGTTCGTCTTCCAGCAAAGGCGCTACGCTGGGCGAATTGGACTTCCTGTCTAGCCTTCAACAGTCTACGCTGTTTGCTAAGTTCCTGCTCCCTAGTGTCTAGTTCTAGCTCCTCCTTGAGCTGCTTTTCTTTCAATTCAGCAAGCAGGAGCTGTGAGCGCGTACTGCTAACGGAATTTCTAGAGCTAACCCGAGAGCCAGAGTGAGAGACAGCATCAAAGGGGCTTGCCTTGACTTGGATGAGTCCTTTGTCCGGGTGGATGCGCGGGTGACCGGCATTGCAAAGAGGAACCAATCTGGCACATCCGGATAGAGTACCACCGAAGCGAGGGATCCAAGAAAACAATCCGTCGAAGCGAGCAACAAATTGAATGCTGTAAAGTCCACCGTGAACGTTGAATAAAGCGTAGCCAAAGATCCCGAAATCAAAACAAGTTGGATCACAAATACTACTGTACTATTAAAATATATACAGTTGATAATTGGGACCTACTTCAATTGTTCAGTATCCCGGTATATGCAAGTTGACAATCCGGTGTCAGTAAACAATAGGGAACGATAGGGAACAAGTTGTCTACGCCGGACAATCCAAGGAACAAGTCACCGCAGCTGAGTGCTACGAGTATTAAGACTAAGGGTGTTGACCAATCAAAGGATAGTCCAATCACAGGGTGAGAATTTAATGGCACGCATAAACATTGTGTTTGGACAAGCGACCAGTGAATGGGGGAGGGGTGCGACACGTGCTCCGGGCTGAACGTGTCCTGTTCGGCGAAGAGTAGGGTTGGAGATCCAAGGTCGTCGGTAGACGCACACACACGGAACC
>CALYDF020009059.1:0-11081 GCA_944474145.2 Dicrocoelium dendriticum
GAATGTTTTTCTGACGTTTTGATTTATCCGACGTTCTCTCGGGACCCCAACAGCTGATGTTTGTCGGTTTTCGTGCAGCCATGACTGTCCACCCATATATTATCCAGGACAACATAAGCCTACAGAGAGTATTGCGAGTCGATACTAGGCTAATTCCTATGTTATATGGTTGGCGGTCTCCGGTTCCGGATTTGCCTGTCACTGTAGCCAGCCACAGGACGCCTGCACCTACACAGGGACCATGGGTGGCTTGCATTGCACCACCGATAGTTCCATCCACACACCCCATATTCAATGTAAACCCGAAGGAATAAGACCGGGAGGCATGTGGATGGGAGGCACGTTTCATCAACCGAGCCGGCCCACTCTCCTTTACAGGCGAACACAAGCACGCTGTATTTGGGAATCAGTCGCACACAAGTCGGTAGCTGAACCGTAGTCCGCTTCACACTGAGTGCATGGAACCACTCTTCGAGCCTAGCACGGTCAAAAGGATGGTGCACCCTGCCCCCTCCAGCAACGACCAACTGTCTCCTAGATCCAGTATGGACAAGGTAGTGGGTAACAGACAGGTAGGCACCTTGTCAGCATGTATATCAAGCGCAGCCGCACCGGGGATATCAAGCAACAGCCAATCACTCGAAACGACCAGATGGAAGCAAATAAATCCAATAATGCATACAGATACGGTGGCATAACTCTTCACTAAATAAGCGTATAAAAAATTGATTACGAAGGGATGCGCGATAAGTTCAAGAAGTAAGAAAAAATGCCACAAATGCGAAAATGTTATCGAAATTAACTACAGTTAGCTTCAGCGACGTTTGCAAGTTTATAAAAAAGTACAGATAGAGATAAATATGAAAAAGAAAAGCATTAGGACAAAATTGAAAACCCACTACCTGAAATAAATAGACTTAGCATGCAAACACGCGGTTAGTAAATCGAATGCAACTTACCTACAAACGCTGCGCCGGTTCTGCCTACCTTCTCTGCGGGAACCGTCGTCGCTTCGGTGGTGGTCCCGAGTGGCGTCGCTCATGGCTCACTAGGCCCGCCTGACTCAGGCAGTCGCGACCACTTGTGCTACAGTACCATGCGCTCAATGTCGATGGAGAAAAACCCATCAGTGCTTGCCGCATCCGCATTTGCCGCTTCTTCTCCGCATGCATGAGGTCTTCCTTCCGCACTTCGGCAGCTGCCTTCGTGCTCAGATCGCGCCATGCACGCCGATCAGCCGCATTCGATTCCCAAGACTTGCAATCACGATTAGAACGTGAGAGGCTCACTTTGATCATGTCCTGGTAACGTCACTTTGGTTTCCCCAAGTGCCGCTTCCCAATACTCAGCTGAGCATATCATAGTTGTTTCGGTATCCGCGTCGAATCCGTACTCCACACGTGACCGAGCCATCTCAGGTGTCGCAGTAAAAGTATGCAGTCCACTGCATACATTCCACTTCGACGCAACACTTCGGTATCCGCAACTCTGTCGCCGCAGCCGATGCGCAGAATCCGTCGCAAACACTGTTGGTGGAACCGCTCGAGATACCGCACATCCGGTATTATATATATATATATATATATATATATATATATATATATATATGGCGGGAGAGCCTATGGTGCGCTGAGGCTGATGGCGGCTAGATGCTGGTAGATGATCTACCCACTGCCGCTACTGTTGCCCCATTGGCTCATGCCCTGGACGCCTCCTCGTGGCGACCGCTAGGTGGGAGGTGGGTTTCGCCCTTCTCCCTGCTAAGATCCAGGACACCCATCCGCATGAGTCAGTGAACTGACCATGTGCTAGACCCGCTGCCTTTCGGGTGTTCATTTAATCGAAGGCTTTGGCTGAGGACCCGAGTCGTTCGGTCAGGTGTGGGCACCCTGGTAGTATCCTGGTCCACCCTCTTCGGAGGTTAGGAAGTGGTCGATGGCCCACTTCCCGTAAAACCTAGCCATGGAAGACAACAGGTCTACGGGTTATAAGCTCACAGCTCGATTGGCGTAGAGCGCGAGCGCCACGCATTTCCCTGACGGTGGGAGGGCACCTCCGGGTGTTCAATGGTTTGCTACTGCCCGCCTCAAGCCAGGCAGCCCCTGGTCAAATTGGTGCAAACCAGCCAAAACCCACTTGCGTCTGGCCGTGGTCGCAGGTGCGTATCCTACTACGGTCGCAAAACATATATGAATCGTTCCAGTACCTCCAAGGCTGCGTGTGGCGGCAGTCAAGCGGATCCCAATCTGTCTTTGTAATCATATTCCCGAGCTTGATCTGCTCCTCACTGCATTGTGGGTCAGGTTATTGAGCCAAAGGCTCTGGGCGGAGTCCCTCAAGCAAAACTCCAAACCACCCACTGCCTTGTGGGTCAGGCTATTGAGCCAAAGGCTCCGGGCGGCGTCCCTCATGCAAACCTCCAAATCACCCACTGCCTTGTGGGTAAAGCTATTGAGCCAAAGACTCCGGGTGGAGTTCCTCAACCAAACCTCCGAAGCAGAACGACCACCTCGCGTGCGATTGCCCACCAATGCAGTCGTATGCCTGCGCGCAAAACACTCAGCTTCGGGTGCTGGAACGTGCATGCCTCAATGTACGCACATTACTACAGATCGGTCAACAGGCAGCACTTGTCTGAACATTGGATACCCTCTCTATCAATATCTGCTGTTTATCAAAATCCCGCCTGCAAGACTCGAGCTCTGTGCTCATTCTGCGATCCCCTTCTGGTGACGCGAGCAGTACTTTCTCATTGCGCCTATCCGGTGACGATGCAGCTTCGAGCACCGGCCAAGTTGATGTTGGCATTACCTTGATTCCCCGGGCTGAAGTTGCTCTTTTTGATTGGATTCCAATCATTAGCCGGATGTGTGCGGTCCGATTGACTGGCTCGTTCAAAGCTTTGAAGTTGCGCGGGACTAATATATGTCCTTTCATCATCGCTGCCTACGCGCCCACAAACTGTAGCGCTGATTCGGTAAAGAACGACTTCTACCGCCAACTGACACAGTTCCTTCGCCACAGAAGAAGCACGGACACTGTTGTGCTGGCAGGGGATCTGAACGCGCAAGTTGGAAAGTTGTCCACTGATGAAATGCATCTGGGTGGTCAGCACGGTGTAGGCTCCAGTAACGATAACGGTGAGCGGTTACTTCATTTGTGTGAAGATGCCCGCTTATTTCTTGCGAGCACTAATATCCGACACAGCACCCGCCGAGGGTGACTTGGCGCCCACCAGCCTCGAACCAGCCTTGGACGCAGATCGATCACATTGCTATTAGTTACCGCTGGAGAGGCTGCATCCAGAACTGTCGCTCGATTTGGAGCACATGTGTGGACACCGATCATGCAATTGAATGTGCTAACTTGCGGATGCGTTTTTGGCGGACGCCCACGACGCCATGAGCGCATTGAGACCGGCCAACTGACAAGACCAGCTGTTCTGAATGCGTGTCGAAGAACGCTGACATGCGAGTTGAGTAAGCGCTCACTGGAGACAATCGATGGTCACTGGTCACATGTTCTCCAGACCTTACTAGCAGCAGGCAAATCCTTATGTTGTATGTCTAATAGCCAACATGGTTATTGGGTCTCTTCTCGGTCTCTGGAACTTATCGATGCTCGCCGGCATATCTCGACTGGAAGCGAACACAATGAGACCCGCAAAGAGCTCCGGGCGAGAATCCGTGCTAGCCTGAAGAGAACTGAGACCTGAGAACTGGTGGGAAGCAGCGAGTAGATGTTGCTCTGTGTAGCTGCATCATTCGTCGTTTTCGGACATGGACTTTTTATTTATCATTTCGCTCTCTGCACTTTGCCTCTGCAAATTGTTGGTCTAGTAGCATCTTGAATTTAGACACTGTGTTGGCTTCTACTATATGCTGGGGCAGGTCGTTCCAGACATTCACCACTCTGCGTTCGAAACAGAGTTGATGGGCGACCCGCTTCAAATCCGGGACGATAAGTTTATACCGGTGTCCTCGCGTGCAGCTTTGTGTGCGCAGATGAAGTAGTTGTCTCAACATGGGGTAGTCACCCAGATGTAATATCCGGTGCGTCATGATGAGGTCAACCCTCAGCCGACGATAAGATAGGGTGTATAACCCTAGTTTCTTACATCGGTCTTCGTATGACATACCTCGTAAGTTGGGAATCAGTCTGGTGGCTACATGCTGCACCCGCTCAAGCTTTTTTACTTCTCCCCGGGTGATGGGACAGTACGCGGGAGTGCCGTACTCCAGCATTGGTCGTATTATCGAGACGAAGAGGCGAGTGGCAATCTCTTCGGACCAAGTGCTAAAGCTTCGCCTGAGAGCCCAAAGCATACGAAGACTGTTTTGGTACAGCTTATTCGTGTTGTCAATGGACTTTAGGTCGCAGCGTGAGAGTACACCGAGGTCGCGCACGAAAGGAGCGGGATGCAACGGTTGTCCAACCACTGTGTACGTTCGGCCGTGATCATACTTACCCAACCTCATGAATTGTGACTTGGCATGGTTGATCGGAAGGTTAACCTCTGCAGACCATGTTGAGAGGCGGTCAATATCCTGCTGAAGTAAATCGCAATCATTGAGTGTGCGGATTACTCTCCACACTTTCAAGTCATCTGCGAACAAAGCACAATGTGATTGTAGTAGCTGAGGTACATCGTTTATATGGATTATATATATATATATATATATATATATATATATATATATATTTGCAAAAGTCTGTTAACAGACACAATGCCATCAGAAACCATGGGATTCAAACGAAGGTACAGAAACAGTAAAATAAAACACAACACAACAATGTCCATGATTTCCTCAGAGGGCGAGATACTACCCGGTTGCCCAAGCCGAAGTAGGGTGTTGACTTAGGGGACACCACCCCGAGCCTTTGGCTGAATAGCCTGCCCGCAAGGCAGCGGAGCGAATTCAGGGAATCGCGCCCATTGGGAGCCGGTGACTGATTGCTCAGTTCATACGCCTTTTGTTTGTTCCTTTGTCAAACAGGGGCCCAATGCTCCACAGAAGTACAGCATAAGGTTGCTGGAATACAATGCTTCGCCAGAATGAAGCAAGGGGCAGTGACTTTATTTAGTGGCGAGTCACATCCGCCACGTCACAGTGTTGTTAAACGGACATATGTGGCTTTTTATAGGGAGAACGCTTGCCAGGCGAAAACCCACCACGTCCTGGAACACTGCCGCCGAACCATTTGCTGGAACGGGAAAATCCCGAACCACCCAGCTGGCACCACGAGGAGGTTGTTCGGCAAGCCAGCCATATGGATTAGAAACAATATCGGTCCCAGTACAGTGCCTTGGGGCACGCCGCTGCTCGATGGATACCACTCAGTTAGATGGTTGTCCACCTGGACTCTCCACTTTCGATCAATAAGGAAATTGCTGATCCATTTGTGCAGCGAACCACCAACACCGCACATCCTCAGTCTGTCAAGGAGCACTGCATGGTTAACCTTGTCAAAAGCCTTACTGAAGTCAATGTAAATGACGTCAACCGATTGGCCTTTGTTCAGCGCTTGTAACCATTCGTGCCTCGTCAACAGTAGGTTGGTGATGCACGAACGACCTTTCAGGAAACCATGCTGTGCGGAGGTTAACAGGTTTTTCGACTCGAGAAGTTGCAGAAGGCTCTTCTTCACGATCTTCTCGAGCGTCTTTGCCAAAACTGCCGTCAGGCAGATCGGCCGGTAGTTATCCACTTTGCTTGGGTTACCACCTTTCGGGATAGGCTTTACGACTGAGCATTTCCAGTCGTCCGGTAGTAGACCAGTGGATAGTGACCTGTTAAACAGTTCAGTTACAGAAGGTGCAATTATGGTCGCTAATG
The DNA here is from genome assembly GCA_944474145.2 of Dicrocoelium dendriticum. Classification (NCBI taxonomy): domain Eukaryota; kingdom Metazoa; phylum Platyhelminthes; class Trematoda; order Plagiorchiida; family Dicrocoeliidae; genus Dicrocoelium; species Dicrocoelium dendriticum. Next base: position 5,838 of record CALYDF020009059.1, read on the forward strand.
ACTTGAGGATTAGTGGGTGTATACCATCTGGCCCAGCAGGTTTCGTCCCGTCAAGATTTGCTAGAATCTTGCGTACATCCTCAATATTGCAGTCTAGGCTGTTAAGTTCGGCTGGAGCGGTGCTCGGCGAACTCATTACAGACACCTGGTCACTTGCGAATACGGAGGCGAAGTGCGTTGCCAATGCTGACGCACGATCTGTACTTGAGGTTAGAGGCTGTCCTTCTGAGCCTTCTAACACTGGGATATTAGCTATAGGCCTTAGGCGCCGCTTCACATATGCGAAGATCCTCTTGGGAGCAGTTTTTGCGGCAGTTGCAAGCTCCTCTTCGAAGCTTCTGCGTTTGCTTGTTTTCGCCTTGTTGCAGCGATTTCGTTGTACCTTGTACGCATTGTAGTCCTCATCAGAGCCAGATAACACGAATTTGTTCCATAGTCTACGTCGCCGTCGGGCCATTTTGTTGTACTCTTTGTCAAACCAGTGTGGTTTGACTGGCCCAACTTTCCGAAATTTGAGGGGCACAAATCGGGCGCACAACGATTTCACTCCCTCTTTAATGATAGCCCAACAGGTTTCAATAGATGAATCCTGTGGTAAAGACCAGTCTATCTGGCTCGCTGCTCGAATGAGGCCATTAAAGTCCGCCTTCCAATAGTTGAAGGTTGACTCTAGTGGGAGAGGATACGGTAGCGGTAGTTCTAAACTGCCTATGATCACTGAGTGGTCACTCGCTCCCAGAGGCTCTAAGACTTGAATGTTATGTACACGCTGCTCACAGCTAGTCAACAGCAGGTCTAAGCATGATGGAGTTGCGCGCGCTGTAATGCGTGTCGGTTGGTTGATGTGCTGTGTGGCCGCGGTTTCAAATAGCAACTCCGTAAACTTCCTCTCGACTTCACAGTGGCCGGGGAGAAGTTCAGCTTCAGGCCACTGTATTCGGGGCAAGTTGAAATCGCCCATGAGTAGGAACATCGGACGACTCATGTGGTTGCGGACATGCGGCAACCAGTCCAAACTGCGGCTCAGTGGGCTGCGATATACCACGCCCACGAGCAACTCGCAGCGTCTGAGGTGTATCGAACACCATAACTGCTCACATAGGCCATCAGCGCTTTGATAGGCGCTCACTAGTCTCCCACACAAGGAAGACTTTATGTAAAGTAGAACGCCACCGCGATCATTTGATGGTCTATCGCAGCGGAAGCATGAGTAGCCGGTGATTTCCACTTCTTGGACGGTTACGTCGGAGTTTAACCATGTCTCAGCAAGGCCTAATACGTCCGGTCGCTGAGAGCTTACGAAGTCGTACAGCACATCGCGTTTGTTCATCAAACTGCATACATTAGTAAAGGCTACGCGCAGACCGCGGTAGGACCCGCTGGGCGCGCCTGAAGTATTAGCAACCTGTTGATCCGGATTCGTGGAGGAACCCGGGCAACTACTCGAAAATTTACAATACGGAGGTTTGTTTCTCCATCCTCCGTGCGCCGCTTTAGTTCAATCATGGCAGACTTGAGTTTCTCTCTGTCTGCCGGTTCTAAGTCAGCGCGCACGTGGATCTTCATACCCTTCAGCCTATTAAGGCGAGACAATAGTAACTTGGTACTTGCTTCTTCGGTAAATGTCACCCTCATGGGCCGACTTTTGCCCTCCATTCTCTTTCCTAGACGGGCGATCTGCTGAACTTTGAGCCCGTCCTCATTTACATCGAGTAGTTTGTCAATCAATGATTGCAAATATTCGACGTCATGTGCATAACGCACCTGAGGATTAGAATCACCGGACTCAGGTGCGTAAAAGACCATGAGGCTACGGCGCCTCAGGTCATTAGATATTGGTCTTGGTTTTTTCGATGTTTGTACTCTCCAATCGTTATCCTCAGTTTGTTTATTGCAAATTGGAACTTGACTGTCAGCTGAACATATAGTAGGTCTTGAGGGAGAGTCTGATGGAACTTTAGTACCTTGTTTCCGCGAAGGATGCGATGAGGTACTAGGCGTTGGCTGCTTCACTGACTGTGGTGAAGCACAAGGCGAGCTGGGCATTTTAGAGCACTTCGTTGTGCTGATCCGCTTGTTAGACGTGTCCGTTTTATTCTGCACAAGATTAGCTTGGCATTGCTTACAAACGGTCTTCAAAAATTCGCTCTTAATGCCCTGAATTATACGAAATTGGTCTACAGTCAGACCAACGCACGAAATATGAAGCCTTGCGCCGCAGAGACTGCATGAAATCGCATTAGCTCTATGTCCGACGATTTTGCAGCAAATTCCACAAGGAGACTGCTTCGTCATTTTAAAAATAACTACGATCGATACGAGCAAATGGGTGTAATTAAGAGACACAGAAGTTATGATGAATTATTACAGATAGTTACGAAGTATAACGCTAAATGACTAGCTAGAATTAATTATGTGAACTAGAGGACGACACTGTTATAACAATGAAATCAACGAGATAAAATTGGCCTAACAGGATAAGGGCACGCTACCACTGAGATCGAAAAATCGCTAGGAGCACAAAAAACGAGAAAATTACGGCTAATATATATCTAAATATATCACAGGATAACGCAGAATCAAATATTATATCGAACTATATAACTCACGACAAGATATAACAATATATGACACAATAATAATGAAAAAACTGGCCTGAGAGCGGAGCGAACGTATTTTCAAACCGAAGGCTGTGGCCTTGACCTTGATGAAGAGAGACCGCGAATCTTGGTGGTTTCATCGTGCGTCAGAGATGGAAGTGGCCGCTGCCCTTGGCAACCATCGCAAGTTATGCTGTCTGATACGGGAAACGGGCAGCAGGAGACCCGGTGTTAGTGAAACAATTTGTGATGAGAATGGACAGCCTATCCACAATTTTTCAAAACGTTTGTAGCGTTGGGCTGAGCATTTTGAAAGGCAACTTAATCGGCTAGAATTGTTCGATTCTTCGCCGGCTAGTGATCGCCCTGCTCCGTGGGTTTTCCCTTTGGATCCACCCTCTCGCTCGGAAGTCGAACGTGAGACCGGACTGTTGAAGTTGAACAAAGCCGCAGGATCAGATGATCTTCCTCCAGAACTCTTCAAATTCGGAGGCTCTGCTCTTGTTGATGCTTTACACGAATTACTAGTGAAATTATGGGAGCAGGAGACTGTCCCAACCGACTGGATCCGCTCCGTTATTGTTCCGATCTTCAAAGGAGGATAGCGTTCGGAATGCGGCAACCATAGAGGAATCAGTCTGATCTCCATCGCCTCCAAATTACTCGCGTCCATGATTCTTCACAGACTGGCTGGCGCTTGTGAAAGCCAGATTCGTGAGGAGCAAGCCGGGTTTCGTCGTGGTCGTGGCTGCATCGACCACATCTTCACCTTGCGACAGTTGTTGGAGCACCGCCACACATATTGGCGGCCCACCGTAGTCGTGTTCCTCGACATCAAAGGTGCCTTCGATTCGGTGTATAGACATGCACTTTGGGACAGTCTACTCAGGAAAGGTGTACCTGAGAAATATGGTAATATTATCCAAGCATTATACGCGCGTAGCACGGGAAGAGTAAGGGCTTACGGGAAGCTGTCGCCGCCCTTCAATATCTCCAGCGGTGTGAGACAAGGATGCCCGCTGTCACCTTTCCTCATCAACTTCGCTATTGACGAAGTCATGGAGATTGCATTTACAGGACATGACTTGAAAGGTGTGGAACTACTCCCAGAAGAACGACTTCTTGACTTAGAGTATGCAGACGACATTGCGCTCATCTGTGACAGCTCCCAGACGTGCCAAGCCGCGCTGGACGGATTGTCACTGGCTGTCAGCCGCTTCGGGCTTGGCTTTACACCATTGAAATGAAAAGCATTCCTCCAAGCTTGGCAGGGATCGCCTCCTGCGCTGAACCTTGGTGGTGGTGACCCTTGGTCGTTCGGAAATTTAACTGCCTGGGAAGTTGTATCAACGCTCTTGGTTTCGAAGACGGGATCACTAGCCGTATAGCGAAAGCTCGAAGTGCTTTTGCTATGCTTCGCCACCTCTGGCGGCGGCGCGACATTACTCTCGCCCTGAAGGGTAGAGTGTACAATGCAGCGGTACGTTCGACCCTTCTGTACGGTTGCGAAACCTGGCCCCTAAGATCGGCGGACATGAAGAGGCTAGTTACATTCGACCATCGGTGCCTTCGCAGTTTGGCTCACATCTGTTGGGAACATCGCGTGAGTAACCAGCGTGTTCTACGCCTCGTCTACGACACAGAAAAAGGATCTGAACCGCTCAGCACCGTCATTTCACGCACCAGACTCCGATGGCTGTGCCACCTGTTGCGCATGCCAGCCCACCGACTTCCACGACGTGCGTTGTTTGCTCAGTGTGGATGTGGATGGAAGAAGAGGAAGGGCGGCCAAGCGATGATTTGGTCGAGAGGAACGAAGACCCTCACTTCAGAGCTGGCCTCGGTTGGAGTGTCACGGCTCCCTGGTAGGGGACCAAAAGACGATGAACACGTTTGGCTGGATACACTTGCTGACATGGCAAGGAGCCGACCTCAGTGGTGTTCCTGCTGTGAGTTTCATTCTCCCTCTTCATGCCATTTAGCTTCTCCCACCACCTACGATCTCATTTCATAGCGTAAAACATAATAAATTTTCTTTTTGCCTAGTAACCGGCTGGTAGCTTACCGGAACGATGTGTATCCGTTGCTGGTAGCTCAGTTGGCATGCAACTGTTGTATTTATTTTCCTTTTCCTTTATGTATTGCGGCACAGTAGCTGAGGTATTTCCCACCTCTAGCTGACGTGTGTAAGGATGATGATGATGCTGGAACGTGCGCACACTAGTGGACCGGAACTCCAGTGAGCGCCCCGAGCGACGCACTGCACTGATCGCGATGGAGCTGGCGCGTTACCACATCGATATTGCGGCGCTGAGTGAAACTCGGCTCGCTGAGCAAGGTAAGTTGCATGAAGCAGATGCTGGCTACACATTCTACTGGGTTGGCAACGCCGCCTCAGCACCACGTGATCATGGGGTCGGATTTGCAATATCCGATCGCCTCCATGGCCAGCTGGTGGGTGAACCAACAGGCATCAACGCGCGACTGATGACTGTTCGCCTACGACTCGGAAGAGGTAAGTTTGCCACCTTTATAAGTACGTACGGCCCGACCATGTGTTATCCTGATGACACGCGTGACCAATTCTACACTCAGCTATCCCCTGTGATACGATCTGTGCCGAAGAGCGACCGACTATTTCTGC
>CALYDF020009060.1:0-11086 GCA_944474145.2 Dicrocoelium dendriticum
GTTCCTAAATAGATCTCTCTAGGCACGCATCACAAGTTGTCAATTGGACGATTTCAGTTTGGAGACCAATCATCGAGATTGACTTCAGATGGACATCAAGATAGAACAGGAGGTGATGCTTGACCACTTTCATTGGACTGTCTGTCGCTTATGCTCAGGGTTACCAACCGGTGTCCCATTGGCTAACGTCCCACGACCAATGAGAGTGGCAACGACGCCAAAACAGCGTTCTTAGCCTCGCTAACTTGAAAGCACTGCACGCGATTTCGAAAAGGTGTCACGCTAAAAGCTTGGTACAATGCGCTAACATGCCTGTAAAATGGTATATTTGTTAGATTGCTGAGATCACTCATTCACTCCACCTCCAATTCTTTTGTGGTTTCAGTACCTTCAGACTTTGAAGGAGCCTTACGGACTTCCTTAGCCCTCTTCCTCTTGTTTTCATTAGGCACAGGGGCTATAGTTTCTGTCTCGCTTTGGACGGCTTCCAGTACGACATCAGAGGCCTCTTTAGGAACATTCTGAACCGCTGTGGCACACGACACGGTAGCTCTCATCTCAGTCGGATTTTCATCGACAATAAGCCGACATCAATGGAGACTCCCACTTTCCTCATCACTCCACTTTGCGATCAAGAGATGTAAGGAAAGACCACAACTGCTGGTTACCCAGCCCGACGTTGCTCGATGTCTCCTTCGTGACCTCAATACGCGTAGATCGACGGTGACGGCATACACGACAATTGAACAGCATGCTATTGATAGTCGAAAGCAATGCGTACTGATCAGGGCTCAAATCGGTACAGGTCTCATGGTAACAGCAGTTGCATACGTAGCAGTGCATGCCACCAGACTCGTCCGTCAAAGGCTTTGAGCAACTCACGCTGCCGCATACAGCATTAGATTCGCTGATAAACGCAGCCGAAGACACATTAGCGCCGGTATTCAGTGAATCCGACATGTATGTATGTATGTAATCTCAGCAGTCTAACAACTAGACGAGTGTGGAACAAGTATCAAAAGGTAAAATCGACAAGCTGTCAAGTGCAGGGCAGTCAACAGAAAGTTACGGGTTAAAAAAAGGTGCAAAATGGATTACAAAACACAAAAATACCGGAAAATAGCCAGAGACTGAACCCGAAGAAGATGGAAGACGTTTGGTAAGTACCCAAAAACGGGTAGGACGTAATCCGGGGAAAACGATGATTCAAAATTATTTGGATTAAGCCAAATTTGACAAAAGCCAAATCTTTTTGCACGACACTTGTAAACACTGTTCCGAAACGAGCAATGGTTCCTGTGAAAGGATAACATACAGAATTTAAAACTTTAAAGCTGTTCTACGTTTGAATCACCACAGGAAGATTTCTCCGCATTCCAAAAGCATACTTGCACCGTGCTTCAGGTTAGAATGAAAACCAAGTTCACATATCTCACAGTCTATATTCGTGTATTATCTCTTATTCACTATAAAATTCGTCCCCAACACACGCATACCACAGCTGTCATTACCACTTTACCCTGATTGCTAGACAATTATTCCATATAGGGCACTTGGACTGCACTCACACGCATATAGTCAGGACCACTAAGTACGTTTGCTCTCATCTTTTATTATACGGACACCTAGCACTTGGTTTTCTATGAGTAGTTATACATTCCGCTTCATATTTAACCACTTGTTAATCATTATATATTAACTGTTGCATTTTTCACCGATGTATGAAATAGCCATTTAATACTGCATGCTACTTTTTGGAGTTCCTTTAAGAATAGTGTTAACATTTCAGCATATAACCTAGCCAAACTACGCATATATCAAGAGAACACAGAAGCCAGCTGTGCAGAAGGACAAGAGCCCGTACTTAACATACCGCCGGTGGCGCACTGAAGGGTCCCCTATCGAGTGAGAGGTGACTCCTTTACTACATCATATGATTGTAGAAAGCAGGAGAAATACTTTGTCAGCTCTATCGCTTCCCGAGCATTGTGTGGAGACCGCGATTCGATGCTAAGCGGTAATCCACAAGGGACCGTGACAGCTACAGTGGAAGATGCAAGGGTCCATCGTAATAAAAGATAAGAATGCAACATTCGCTTGAAACATTCCTCAGTCTGAGCATCGACGGCATACTTCGGTAAGTCGTTCCAATCGTTGACTACGCGAGTTGATAGAGAGAGAGTAAGATGAATCTGGAGCCTTCTGGGTTTAAACAGTTTCCAGTTGTGACCGAGTTGAACTGTTTGCATTGAATTGAAAGCATGCCTGCAGCTCCGTCCCCATCTCTCCTTTCAGGATGCGCCTGGTGAAAAGCAGGTCACCGCGACGTCGGCGATAATCCAGGGAGAACAGGTTCATCTGATGAAGTCACAGGGGATAAGGCAAGTCCCGTACCTCCAAGATGTATTTCGATCCCCGCCGTTGAACCTTCTCAATGAGGTCACATTCGAATTTGATGAGAGGAAAGACGGCACGTAATCCGTATTCGAGAATGGGGCGCGCATGGGAAGCAAACAAGAGTCGGAAGATATCCGGAGTCAAACGCGAGAAGGCTCTTCGTATGGCATGGAGCATTCTGTTGGCAGCAGCAAGCTTTCGTAACGAGTCCTGTGTAGTCCGCAGATCAGATGATACCAACACGCCGAGGTATTTTTCAAGGGTTGAGGTTCTGAGCAACGCCACAACAATGCGGTACGTCCCGAAAGGCTCAGGAGCACCAATGGGGAGGATCGAGCACTTATCGCGATTCATGGGCAACCGCCATTTGACTGATCACTCATGTAATGTATCAAGTGTAGCCTGTAATCGGTCCGCATCGTCAAGACAGGATACCTCCATCCACAACTTCAAGTCGTTGGCGTAAATCAAGCAATCCAACTGAAGTTTCGACGGGATGTCATTGATGAAGATCTTGAAAAGTCCTGGGCCAAGGGCTGATCCCTGTGGGACATCGCTAGTCATCAGCACAGGAGCGAAGTAAGTCTCGTTCACGTCGACTCGCATTGTCCGGTCATGCAAAAAGTCAGCGATCCAAAAGCGAACGTTCCCAGAAACACCGATTCCTCGTAGTTTATAAAGGAGCATTTCATGAGGAACCTTATCAAAAGCCTTGCTGAAGTCGATAAAAATGACATCCAGACGTTTCTCAGGGTCTAATGATTTCGCCCATCTTTCATGGGCCACAAGAAGATTTGAAGAACATGAGCGTGACCGCCGAAAACCATGCTGCGCACAAGAAGAAAAGAGTATTGGCAACGAGTCAGTGGGAAACGGCGTCTCCATCGAGTAAACAGATGAATATCGCACGGCCGGGAGACTGGTTTTCGCAGCGTCATCGTCAAGTAAACCGACATGCGCCAAGGAATACAGGGCAGGAATACCACTGTCTGCTCTGATACCTTTCTTCAGGTAAGGGAAGTGTCTTGGGAGTCGTCTTGGATTGCACAGCCAAACCGAGCTCGTACTTATGCCGTTTCATTCTCTTTTTCAAGTTGCAGATATTCCTGGCTACTTTATACTCCGACTAGTCAAACTCGGATTGCGTGAGCTTGAATTGGACCCACAGTTTCCGTCTTTTGTTCATTAGGCCCCTCAGTTCTCGATAAATCCATGGAGGACCACTGGCAAAATGTGTTGTAGACAGGAACGACCTGCTCAACGAGCGAAATCATTGTGGAGTACAAGAGTTTCCACTCATCGTCCAGGTGTAGGGGTTCGGGTATACTCCAGTCCACAGGACTGGCAGTCGTTTGTAGGCGTGGGAAATCAAAATGCCAGAAATTTCTGCAGAAGCGACCTTAGTTGTGGAGAGTAAGGCGTCGAGTCAAGAGTAATGAAACCACACAGTGATCGCTTTCACTAATGGGCTGAAGAACGGCTAGGCCGATGACATCTGATTGTGCCGGTGAGAGTACAAGATCAAGCATATGGCTTGTTTGTCCTGCAGTTATACGAGTAGGCACTGTGACATGTTGGAATAAGTTACATTCGAGAACCGTCTCTAAAAGAGCGAAATCAAAAGCGTTTGAGGAGGGAACACAATGTAGTTGGTCCCAGTCGATACTCGGGGCATTGAGGTCACCCAGTAATAAGCAGTCCTTGCCGTCACCATGCATTTTGATCGCTTCCAGCATGCAAGCTCCGGAACCCAATGGGGCCCTGTAGACAGTACAGACCACGAAAGATCTGCATCTGTCATGAACACGGCACCATAGAGTTTCGAATTCGCCATCGCTGCCACAGGTAGCTTCAACTAGATGAGCCTTGAAGTCCGTCTTCCAATAGAGTATCACATCGTCCCCAGGTCTTCCTCCATGGCGGTCTGCCCAGCAATGGGGGTATCCAGGGATCTGCACCTCCGAGGACAACCGGGTTTCGGTGAAAGCTATAAGATCCGGCCGATTCATGGAGACAAGAAGCTGCACTTCGTCTAGTTTGTTTCTGAGACTGTGCACATTGGAAGAAATTACGCGCAGTCTGTCCTTCAACTCTAACGCCCGGGCATGACAAGGAATGGTCTCCAGCGAGTTCTTGATGTTTTTCGAAGTACGCGAAAATCCACGATATGTAGGTCCGTCTCACCGTTATCGCGACAAAATCGGAGTTCATCAACCGCGTACTTCATTTTTACTCGATCCTCCGGAGAGATGGCTCGTAATACGAAAAATGGTTATCTTTTAAGTCACGGAGCTCGTCGGAGAATGCAACGGACTTCATACATACATACATTACATACAATCTTTAAGGGACGGACCTTAGAGGAGTCCTCCTGTTTCTTGCCAAGGCGGAAAGCGGAGACGATGCTGATTCCTGGCTCACCTTCGTCGAGCAGTGAGGAAACCATCCGTTTTATAAACTCTTGATCATTTATAATCCTAACAGCTGGAGTGGTTTTGGACGACTCAGGAGCATTTATGATGATTAGACAACGGCCACGAAAGGGTGATTTGTTGTTATCGGGGAGCTGCGGTTTGTGGGGAGGCGGACCATCCCTAAGCAGTTTTTCCAGCTGACCGACTATCCAGAACTAGCTTCAACTGCGATTGTGAAGACAATGATTTGCATTTCACCTTGGCATCTGTCACCCTTACTTTCAGCCACTCGTACTGGCGAGGGAAGTGGCGCACATTCCTTCGCTACGGATGCATGTCTTGGTATTTGGGGCTCCACCGTGGTCAACGGCCGTCGGCGTCGCAGAAATCGAGGAGCATTGCACCCGATCTCACTTACCAGTGGGGGTAACCGGACCAGAAGTAAATGACGAGAAGCAAGGTGGATGTCAAGGAGGCAGTATCGCTGATTGTCTCGGTTTGAGCAGAAGAGAAACGCGGTCCATCAAGCGGTGCAGTGTCGGTATCTGCCTTCTTTGTTGGAGTCCGACAGGCGAGGATATACTTGTCGTTGAGGGGGGGGGAAGCGGAGGATCCTTCAGATTTTGCACAGAATGCAGACATGAGGGAACTGGACTGATTGGAGATATGCCATTCGAAACGCGACTGACACTCAGTGCAGCGCGACATAGGTCCCGAATAATGACGATGACTGAGGAAGTAGACCTCTGCAGCGGATCGTACAGAACTGGACCGATGCTACAATATGCAATGTGTAGCCACCCTTCGCAGAAGTTCGAATTCAAGCGGGACTGGAACGATAGGATTATAACGTGAGTGCTCCTTCAGCGGGTCGTTGAACCAGGAGTTGGCGGACTTTGAAATACTGATGGAGCTAAAACAAAGGCCGCATCACACCCTGTACAACAAATTAATGCCCACTTGTCCTGCCCTAGCAGTCCCTGCTGAGTCGGTTACGTAAAGTAAGAAAGAAAAAGTAAACTCAGAAGGCAAAAAGAGAAAGTAGAAAGAGCTAAGCAAGTAGAATACCAAGATATCTGAGTCATTAAAAAAGAACTGAAAAGTGAAGATGGTAGAGCAACGGACCGGAAATTCGTGGACCGGGGTTCGACTCCCCGTCGAGGCATATTATTGTGCGTGAATTTTAATCGTGGCTTCTACTTTCTTCTAACTTTACACTACTCACAAACATCCGAAAAAGGAAAGGTTTGGTATTGCCGCCCAAGAGCATCGAGCTGGTGCGCAAAACCCTTAACCTTAGGTTCCATAACCACGTGATCTAGAAGCGAATTCCAGCGATATAGAACTCGGAACGACAGATAACTTTCCCTCCTAATACTATCAGACCGTGGTTTATGCAGTTTCAGTGGGTGACCGCGGAGATTAGGTAACGTAGCGGGACTAAATAGCCCTGACAAGTCCGGGCCGATCCTACTTGTCAAAATACGATAAGTGAGAATCAGGTCCACTCCTACCCTTCGGTAGTGCGTTGAGTACATCCGCAAACTGAGCAAGCGTTCAGGGTACGTCTGTCTCCGTAGACCCTGCATTAACCGAGTGCCCACTCGTAACACCCACTCCAAGTCCATTTTGTTTTGAATAAGACATGGTGGACAAGCCTGAATACGATATTCTAAGGTCGGACGAATGCCGAGAAAACCTTCACAAATAAATTGGCCGTTAGGATTCCAAGAGCGGCGAATAAATCATCCCATACGAAACCCGCGACAAGCAGCCTTCTTCCAATTGTTGCCAGAATGAAGTGCTGAAGAATGCACGACCCCTAAATCAATTTGCTGAGTGACAACAGGGAGTTCACTACCGCCGACAACATATCGAGTAGAAGTAGCAGCTCCGATTCGGAGAACAGAGCACTTGGCCCTATTTATGAGCATCAAGCATAAGGTAGACCATTCCCAGAGTCTATCCAAGGCACGCTGAATTGCCTCAGGACCCCCCGGGATATCCACAATATTCCAGAGCTTAAGATCGTCAGCAAACATTAGTGATGACACACCTAGCTCTCCCGGCAAGTCAGTTACATAGATCGCGAACAACAATGGCCCCAATACCGAGTCCTGCGGGACGCCACTAAGGACAGCGTGCCTGAGCGGAAAGCTACGCCCCACCCGTACGTATTGTTCTTTCCCCTCAAGGAAGGCAGATAACCATTGAATGGCGCGACCAGCTATCCCATAAGGTCTCAACTTTAGTGAGAGCCGAAGATGATGAACAGTGTCAAAAGCTTACGAGAAGTCCATAAATATAACGTCTACAGCGTGGCCACTGTCTACCGCTTGGGCACAGCTTTCACGAGCTACAAGTAGATTAGTCCGACATGAAAATCCCTTGCGGAATCCATGTTGTGCAACACTGAGTTTGAATCTATTCAGGTGGTTCTCCACTGAATCCCTTAGCAGCTTTTCAAACAACTTGACTACCACGCTCGTCAAACTGACCGGCCGGTAGTTCGCGGGCAGAGCGCTGTCACCGCCCTTAAAAATCGGACAGATGATTGTCTCTTTCCATTCCGAAGGTAGGATGCAGCCGTTCAGCGATATTGAAAACACGCATGTGAGAGGACCACTCAGCTCAGTGGCCAATTCATGCAACAGCTTCGGATGAATTAAATCAGGACCGGAAGCTTTAGAGGGAGTAATGCCTTGCAGTAGCCCCAAGACCTGACTCTCCGTTATATTAAACTCAGATAATCAAGAATCCTCTGGAACTCTCGAAACCAATCCAACCTGTGGTAAAGAGGTCTCCCGAACGAAGGTATACTGATCACTACGTATACAAGCGTTGTCACGGTCGGTTTGCGCACGGGTCCCGTCTGGTCGCAATAACGCTGGTATAGACAGTTTTGCCCTGCCGCGTCTTTTAACATAAGCAAAAAACTTCTTGAGGTTAGCTGCGGCCGAGTCCGCTAAACCCTGTTCATACTGGAGATGAACAGTCCTGAGGTGGTGCGCACATTTATTTCTAATCTCCGATAACTATCATAGATACTGGCTGATGGAGCTGCTTGGTACGTTCGCCAGCATCTAGATAGTTTCTTGAGTAGGTACTTGCCTGTGGTATCTATCTAGGAAGGTTGTGCCCATAATCTTCTTTTCCTCATGAGTGGAAACCTCCGTAAGGCATGCCTTGAAATTTATCTCAGGCTAACTGGACAGAGTCAGCCATCGAGATCACACAGTTCAGAACTAAAGCTTTAGCTCGCATTGCACTAAAGTTCGCCCGCCAAATATTCGGAAGTAATTCGACAGCGGTCTGCTGGTGCCACTGAAAGGATATGCATGCGTGATCGCTGGACCCTAGAGGTGCACCGTATGAAAAGCCAGTCACGAAGTCGAGGAACTTAGGGAAACCAGAACTAAAGTAGATGGTGTTTGGTTGTCCATATACCTAGTGGGGAAGTCCACGAACTGGTGCAGACACTTAGAGAGTCAGCTCAAGAAAGTCTTCACCGAATGTTTCTGACGCCGAATTGCAAGATCGGCCCAACAGACTTCCGGAAGGTTGAAATCCCCTAGAACTAAACACTTATTAGCGGACTGTGCGAATAAAGTCAAGTATGCCCCTAGAAGAACTTCAGGGATTCCTCTATATCACTAGAACTGCAAATTGGGTAGAGGAGATGCATAAAACAGCCGATAAGGCTTCAACAGTCTGACCCGACGACTGGAATGTGCAGGTCCTCAACACATCTAACTTACAGCTCACATACGGTACAACGCCTCCGCCTTGGCGACCAACGGAGCGATCAGTTCTAAGCAGCGCGTAGCCAGGTAAACATACCTCACCTTCCGTGATATCCGGAGACAACCACGTTTCAGTGAAAGCAAGTATGTTGGGACGAATTTGTCTACAAGCAGACCCAACTCGTGCACCTTGTTCCTTAGGCTAAGCACTTTGATAAGTACTACCTCAAGGAAGTCGGCACGAACGATCCCTGGGTCGTGCACCATCAGGATGGGTTCTGATAGGGCGGAAAAGAATTTCCGGCTGACCACCTGAAAACCCACCAGACGGTGGTCCTGCTCACCAGCCGTCCGTCTAGTTTTGAGGTTTTTGATAGCCTCCTTTAACTGAAAGCTATCCGCCAGTGGAAGGTCCGGCTAAACGCTGGCACCACTACCTGAAGAGGCTAGTTACGTTCGACCACCGGTGCCTTCGTAATTTAGCTCACATCTGGTGGGAACACCGCGTGAGCAAAGAGCGTGTTCGACGCCTTGTTTATGGCACAGGAAAAGGAACTGAACCGCTCAGCACCGTTATTTCACGCATCAGACTCCGATGGCTCGGCCACGTGTTACGCATGCCAGCCCACCGACTTCCGCGACGTGTGTTGTTTGCACGCCGGGGGTGTGGGTGGAAGAAGAGGAGGGGTGGCCAAGCAATGACTTGGTCCAGAGGAATGAAGACCCTCACTTCTAAGCTGGCCTCGGTTGGAGCGTCTCGGCTCCCTGGTTGGGGTCCGAAAGACGATGAACACGTTTGGTTGGACACACTTGCTGATATGGCTAGGAGCCGACCTCAGTGGCGTTCGTGCTGTGAGTTTCTTTGTCCCACCCTATCCCTCTTAGCCTCCCCCTCCAACCACGATCTCATTACTTAGCCTTATATAATTTTGCATAATTTTTTTTGGGTGCACAGCAGCCGGCTGGTAGCTTACCGGAACGATGCCCATCCGTTACCGGTAGCTCAGCCAGCTTTCACCAGTTGTTTTCTTTCCTCTCCTTTTTTCTTTGTATTGCGGCACAGTAGCTGAGGTGTTCCCCACCTCTAGCTAACGTGTATGATGATGATGACCCTTAAGTTTGAATGTAAACCGCAGTAATGATTTGCGTTCTTCCGGGGTAGAAAAAACCACGCGAAGTAGTCGGTATCGCGGATTTGGCGTACCGATAGGGACGTAGCCCAATCTGGTCAGCTTACTGACAGCGACCTCAGGGAAGCCAGGTGGAAGCAGCTTGTTGACGCACAGTTTGAGCCACTTGATATCATCCAAGATGCGTTCCCTTGGGAGAGTAGTCGCAGATTCAGTAAGGTTACAGGGTATAATGCTACTATCTGCGAAAGAGTCGCCACAACGTGGTGTGTATACCCCATGTGCCTTGGATTCGACACTTATACCATCTGTTTCCATCACTGGCGGTGGGACTATCCCTGACTTTGTAAACGATGTCGAAGCAACGGTAGCGTAGGCTTTCCGTTCTATTGCCAGCGTCTTACTAGTTCCTGGGTCTTCAAGCCCCTTCGAAGTTTTACGGGCAGATCTAGTCCGCTTCTTCTTTTGGCTCACGGGAGCAGACGCCCTTGACCTTGCGTCGCATTGAGCAGTTACCAACACTTCGTCAAAACCGGCTGGTTCAGTGGCAGCCGAGACGGTCAGCATGTTCAGAATGTTCTCCTGTGAACAACCGTCAGATGACTTTACGACTGTCAAAGACGGCATCTTTCTCGATGCCGTGGCAAATAATTCTCTGGGTTTAGCAGAGGGTTTCTGGTATTTCCGCAGCCTATTTTTCTCCACTTTGACCGGCACATGAGGATAGTCAGCAATACCACCTGGAGTGTCCGGTAGAATGTGCGACTTCTTGACCGAGTGACAGACCCCAGGGGATGGATCGTCAGCAATGATGCCGTCTATTGCAGTGTCCTCCATCGCAATATTCAGGGATTTTAAAAGCAAATCCATTTTCGCATCGAGCAAGGCAATAGAGGCGAGTTTGGCTATCGCCTTCATAACATCAGCAAATATTGAAGCCAGCTCTGAAAAGTTAGCGCCGGTGATAGCCAGTTCAGCACAGCTGAAAAAGAAGTGAACGCTGAACGATAGCATTTTGTACTGGTCTGCTTGTAGGCCGGTACAGCTTTTGTGATACCAGCGGCAACAGACGTCACAATGAATACCGCCAGATAAACCTGTTACTGGCTCTGAATAGTTAGACTGTTCGCAAACTGCAGAACTCAATATACGAGGACCCGCGGGTCCACACGCCTCGGTGTTTAGCGAGACAGCCATGTTCACGTGGAAAACAGCAGAAGTATAACACGGATACAAAAGTAAACGACTGCAATAAAAAAGGCAAGAGCAGGGTGCAAACGGGAGGAAAACTGGGAACATTGAGTTCATTGAGTTGTAGAGAGCAGGAGGGAAATCCTTTGTCAGCCCCATCGATTCCGTGTCATACTGGGTTTGATGCGTGTCGTTGCGTTACGACGTTTCT
>CALYDF020009061.1:0-11088 GCA_944474145.2 Dicrocoelium dendriticum
TACGAAAAGGAAGTGAACGATCATTTGCCGTTTCTTGATGTGCTGTTAACTAGAAGGGCAGGCGGCTCGATCGAACGGCAGGTCTACAGGAAGAAAACCTGGAGTGGTCAGTATACGAAAAATCACAGTTTCTTTCCGTTGAGATATAAGAGAAACCTAGTTCTCTGTCTAACCACAAGGGCCCACAGGATCTGTTCTGAAGACAAGGTGGATAATGAGTTAACGTTCATTCAGAATTTGCTGCGCGAAAACGGAAATCCTGATCGTTTCATTTTTAATAACATGCAAAATAAGCCCGACAGGTACAGGTTCAGACAGCAGAGAAAAAAGAACTTTTCATACGACTACCCTTCAAGGGAGACGCCGCTGCTGAACATGTAACTAGGATCCTTTCAACAGCTGTCAAGACAACTTTTCCAGCATCCAAGCTTAGGTGTACCTTTTCCAAGGAGCCACTCATCCGTATTTACAACAAAGACAAGTTACCGACGCTGACCGCTTCTATGGTAATTTATCAGTTCGTGTGCGCTTGTGGCGCTACTTACATCGGTCGAACGGCGCGGCAACTGTCGAGGCGCATTAAGGCGCAACTACCACACTAGTTGCGTCGAGGCGGTAGTGGAGCTATAACTAGCTCAGTTATGGCTCATCTAGTGGATAGTGTGCATGAGGTTGACCCAGTCAGTGCTTTACGAATATTATACAGTGTCCCTCCACTCCATACGAAGGGCTTGCGCCTCCGCACCCTTGCTACTGCCGAGGCGATCAGCATTCGGTTGTATCAACCGCTTTTGTGTGCACAAAAGTGCTGATCGAAGCTGTTAAGCTACCTTGGCCAGCCAAAACGGAACCTTCTGAGAGCAACTGCAATTGTGCTACTGTACCTCTGCTCAAGTTTGCTGTTGGTTACTGGTTCATGCCTTCGGTATTCGACACGTGATCAATCTCGTTTGAACTGATCTTTAATCCACTTGTACGTCCATTGTTATTTCACCCATATAACTGTACACGGCTGAAGATGAATAATCGAAAACAATTGTTTACCTTCGGTCTTCTGTTCTTTATAATGAAATGGGAATTTTCCAGTTAATAAAGTTATTGCCTTAGCGCTAACTAAAAATTTAGTTTACTATGTATTGCATGGTGTAAATTTATCAGATTTATTTTACTTTTAAAAATTTGCTTCGTCAGTGTCTTTGATTTAAATATAAGGGCCACAAATTACCTTTGAATAAATTATATTGATCACTTCTCTTGATAACCGTATAGAAACTGAAATACTATGCAGTTTACGGGTACGCGAACGGCGTCTATGCTCACGGCTAACATATATCAACACTAAATATTAACTAATGATATAAGTTAGTAGGCGGCTGTATTTATATTGCTATGTACGTAAAGATATCGCATTTGAAAAGTCATCACAATAAACACATTGTGGAAAACCCCACAGCATGATAAGAAATTAGCATAAACCAATCTATATTTTCGATAATTTCTTATCAGGCTTCTACATACACATACAGATATAAACCAAATAGGTTGACAGACGTTAACAGTCGTTAGTCCATGAGCGCGTCAAATATGACAGCGGCTGTCTGTTATGTTTGGCCAATTGACCTCGCGTGTCAGAGATTGTCAAGCATTTGTGCTAGGGCAGCCCCAAAAGCTCTGGTTAGCTTCTTCTGGATACACAGCTCTGATTCATACAGCCGAATGGCAAATGCCTTAGTAACTTCTAGCCTTCCTTTAAGCACGTAATTCCAACGGTTCCATGAGGCTTGATAGATAAGTTTCAACTAGCCATTTACCGTTACATCATGGAACTGCATGCGCAAGAAGTTTCTTTAAATAGTTGCACAACCATACAACTAGATAATTACATGGTTGTCATAAGTCATCTACGCTAAAATCTCAAAATTTTAAATTACTGTTTAGTATTATTTAGACGAATTTAATGGAATCCGAAGAGGCTATCGTAGTAGACGCAAAGTACATATTTTATACTTAATCAAATTTGATTCAGTATAGATCTCTGGACTTGCAGCACTCTATGACCGAGAGTTTCTTCCTGATTGGGACTCATTGGGTTGATGTAGCGGAGCTGCAGCGTAACTCGGTACATATTGCTCAGCGGCTATCCCCATAATCATTAGATCAATGAGGAACGCGAGCAGTGCTTGACACAGCGATTAGACGTAGCTTTTCGGGTTTTTGAGCAACTTTCGTTTGTTGGATTCCCACAAGGAACCACAAGTTTGGCCTCAGTTGAAGTTGAATTCAGTCTGCAAATTTGATAATTTGAACCGTCTTCGTAATGAAGAGCATTGCTTGTGGCGCGTTCTCATTCCTGCACCCCAATGCCTCATTTTTCGTCCGGTTTTGGACATATTAGACGTAGATACTCCAGCTGGAAGTGAATCTGAGCACACAATTTATGGCGGCTTTCGCCATGATAGCAAGTAAATTGAGTTTCGCGAGAATGGATGACACAGCGGTTGGAAGTCGCTATATCGGTTTTGGAGCAATCGCTGTGTGTCTTGGATTATGATATACTTAAGTTGTGCCCTCGATCTACTTTGAAGTCCGCCTCTGCCAACACGATCACCGAGACCGTCAATGAAGTGTAAGGTTTCGGTGTGGATCTCTTCCTTCCCTGCACTACACGGCTGACGGGCTAGACTAAACGGTTGGCATTTTACCTATTCAGCAAAATTAAATCATTTATTTAAAAAGTAATATTTGTAATAATATATAAAATCATCGGGGTCTGTTTAGTTGAAATAGAGTATATGTTAGCACATTTAATATAATCCGGCTCGAGAACAATAATTTACCGTTCATGATTTTACGAATGAAATAGGACCATATTTTGGGATTTTTGATGCTAATTAAGATGAGGTTGATTTATCTTAAAATACCGCGCAAATGAAGCAAACCACCAGCCTAAAACGGAGAACCAAAAATATGCGCCGAACGATCACTGGAGTAACATGGATGTACGACCTATGCCCTTGGAATTTCCAGTTAGTAATTTGGGACTAACTGAGATTATTCGTAAAATGCATAGCGTAAATGCACGTTTACTTTTGGAAAATACCAAAAGCAATTTGACCTAATATATTACAAAATGTAATTATGCTATACTACGACAATAATGCCAGGAAATAATTTTTATTGACCGAAATTTGTCCAAACGTAAATGCCTGTGGCTTGCGCTGACAGAAATTAAGATATAACTAGATTGTGAAGACTTATGGGAAGTTAATGACGGAGAAAATAGTTTTAATACTAATATAACTTCTTATGCAATTTAGCTGTTCTCCTTATAATTAGTTTATTTCTCTGTGATTTATCGCAGTAACGTTCCAATTTGACAGCTTTCATTCACTTATTTTGATAGGGCATCTCTAAATCTTTAATACACAGCGTAACTTTTTGTATTGAAACCAGCATATATGTAAATGTAAGTAATTCCATTGGCAAGATAGATTTCTCTACATACTTGCCAGTTTTATTAAAGAAGTGATACTTGCTGAACTATAGTTACCTCGCTGATGTGTCAATTCTTTCAAGGTGAATAAGCGACACTAATAGGGTGTGTGTTAATATACGGAGCGAAATATTTTTCATGGCCAACTTACGCGGAAATTGCCACTGCATCGGTAACCGTTGAATGGACGGGTTTCGACTAGTTCCCAAAGACAATCTAGTGTGAAATACTAATATATCGTTTTGTAGAGGAAGCGGAAAATTGTAATAATTTTAATGTTAAACAGGACTGTCGTCACATGAGCAAATAAGGGAGAATTAATTATTATCTCCGAGTGTAATGTAAGAGCATTTAAATAGGTTTAAAACGAATATATCTAAATAAACTCAACGCAGCAGAACACTCGGCAGCACATATTTTACAACTGAAAATTGTAAGTTATATGGTACACTTATAATAATCTCTCGGCCCATTTTGAATTACCAATGCTTATTTTTACCTGAATAGAATAATTAAATTTACGGCTAGAGGGCAAGGTGCTTAATTTATTGATTTTAATGTTAATATTTAAAACTATTATTTGTAAAATTATTCTGACCTATGGTTGGCGGCATCCGGTTTCTGATTTGCCTGTCACAGTGAACGGTCACAAGACGCCTGCGCCTACAAAGGGACCATGGATGGCTTGCGCTGCAGTACCTACAGCTCCAAACACACACTATATCCAGTGTAAAACCGAAGTAATAAGACCAGGATGCATGTGGATAGGAGCAAGTTTTCATCAACGGAGCCGGCCCACACTCCTTCACAGACAAACACAAGCACGCTCAATTTGGGAGTCAAGCACACACAAGGCGGTTTCTGGACCGTAGTCCGCTCCACACTGAGTGCATAGAACCGCTCTTTGAATCTAACACGGCCACAAGAACCGTGCACCCCGTTCCCTCCAAAAACGACCAACTGTCTCCTGGAGCCAGTATGGACGAGGTAGTGGGTAATAGACGGGTAGGCACCTTGTCAACATGTACATCATGCGCAGCCCCACGGGGATACCAAGAATCAGCCATTCAGTTGAAACGACAGAATGAAATAAAATAAATCCAATAATGCATGCAGATACGGTGGCGTAACTCAGCCGTAAATTACCATATGAAGCAAGTTGGTTAGCAACGAATCCGCGATAAGTAAGAACTGTCCACATGTTAATTAATAATGCTACAAAAGTAACAAAGTTACCGAGGATAAGCGCAATTAGCGAAATCAACGTGGCTAGTTAATAAAAGATTATTCAGCTAGGCAGAACAAGACAAATAAAGAGGAATGACATTTATCCAGCTTAAAAGACCTAGTTTAAATGTATGTTGGTTCAGCCCAACTACCGTGAAACAGCATCAAAAATGCAACATCAGCCTCAGCAAGGGGCACACGGATATACATGGTTGGCGTCATCCGGTTTCAGAATTGCCTCTCACTATGGCCAGCTACAGGACGCCTGCGTCTACAGTGGGAACGCGGGTGGCTTGCGCTGCACCACCCACAACTCCAAACACACACCCAATGTCCAGTGTAAAACCGAAGTAATAAGACCGGGAAGCATGTGGATGGGAGGCACGTTTCATCTTCGGAGTAGTCCCGCAATCCTTCACAGGCAAACACAAGCACGCAGCATTTGGGAATAAAGCGGACACACCATGCGGTGGTTGAACCGTAGTCCGCTCCACACTGAATGTATGGAACCACTATTTGATCCTAACACGTCCGCAAGAACCGTGCGCCCTGCCCCCTCCAGCAACGACCAGCAGTCTCCTAGAGCCAGTATGGACGAGGTAGTGGGTAACAGACAGGAAGGCACCTTGTCAACATGCACATCAAGCGCAGTTACACCAAGGATATTAAGCAACAGCCAATCACTTGAGAGAAAGATAACAAAGAAAATAAATCGTGTAATGCATAAGGAAACGGTGACAAATGTTTAACTTAATGAGCAGGTGATATAAAGTTTTTACAAAGGTTCCGCGATAAGTTCAAGAGGTCAAAAAGTATGTTTTACAGAAATGACACAAACACGAAAATTTTATCGAAATTAACTACAATAGGCTTAAGCGACCTGTGCAAGTTTATGGAAGAGTGTACAGGTATACATTTATATGAGAAAGAAAAGCATTAGGACAAAATTGTAAACCCACAACTAAAATAAAGAGGCTTAGCATACAAGCACGCGCTTAGTAAATCGAATTAAGCGTACCTACAAACGCTGCACTGGTTCGGCCTTCGTTCTCTGCAGGACCCTTCGTCGCTTCGGTAGTGATCCCGATAAGCCTGCCTGACTCAGGCACTCGCGACCGCATGTGCTACAGCACCACGCGCTCGACGCCGATGAAGTACAACCCATCGGTGCTTGCCGCTTCCGCACTTGCCGCTTCTTCTCTGCATGTGTGAGGTCTTTCTCCCGCACTTCGGCAACTGCCTTCGTGATTAGATCACGCCATGCATGCCGATAAACCGCCTTCGAGTCCCTTGGTCTGCAATCAAGATTAGAACGTGAGTGGCTCAATTTAATGGTGTCCCGGTAACGTAACTTCGGTTCCCCACGTGCCGCTTCTCAATACTCAGTTGACGATTTAAGCGTTTTTACGGGATCCGCGTCGAATCCATACGGCTCACATGACCGGGCTACATCAGTTGTCTCAGCAAGAGTATACAGTCCACTGCATACACTCCAATTTGTCGCAACACTTCCGCGTCTACAACTCTGTCTCCCAAACCGATGCACAAGATCCTTCGCAGACACTGCTGATGGAACCGCTCGAGATATCGCACACCCCGCCGGTACATCGTCCACGTTTCACTGCCGTATAGAAGAAAGGACAGCACCAAGGATTTGTACACCATCAGCTTTGTGCCAATGGTAAGCTGATGGCTGTTCCTCACTCGGTACTCAAGCTTCACAAATGCCGCCGCTGCCTTCGACACGCGGATACCCTTTTCACTGCGTAGCTGCTCGTCAGTCGACATCACACTCCCAAAGTAGGAAAAGCTGGAGGTGGTTTCTAATACTTTAGCACCAATGCTGCTTCGCGGCAATATTGAAGATTGCACTTCCGTTGAAGGCTGAAAGAGAGAGACGGTCTTGCTTATGTTGATGGTAAGCTCGAATTTGGCAGCTGTCGAAGCCAGAACACCAGTCATATTTTGCAACTCATCCGCTCTGTGTGAAAACAACGCACAGTCATCAGCAAACAGCAACATGAGGATAGTTGTCTAACAGATTAGGGTCTTTGCACGGAAATGACGGATGTTTAGCAAACCACTATCAATACGGTGCTCCACACGAACACCGTAAGCACAAGCGGCATAAAAAGCACAGGACATAATGACATGAAGATAAATATTAAACAGTGTAGTAGCTAAGACACAGCCTTGCTTCACACCAGAGACAACTGCAAAGTTATCCGAAGTCTCTCCACTCAGCTGAGCCCTCGCTCGCATACCACTGTGCAGACAATCAATCAAACTTACAAACTTACGCGGGCAACCAAACTTACCCAACACCAGCCACAGTGCCTCGCGGTTCACCATAACCATTTCCTTGGTGAAATCAACAAAAAGCGAGTACAATGGCTGGTGTCTTTCTCTGCACTTCTTCTGCAACTGACGAGCCGCAAACACCATATCTATAGGGCTGCACCAGAACAGAATCCACAATGCTCTTTTTGCCACGTTAGGTTCCACAACCTGTCTGGCGAGTCGGTTGAGCAAGATTCGGGCAATTAACTTACACACACAACGAAGCAAGTTGATGCCATGATAATTCGTGCAACATTGCTTGCTCCATTTGCCCTTGTACATTGGTAGCACAAACACATCCTTCAACTCAAATGCACCTCATCCTTAATCTATAACGGTGAACCAAGTGGTGCAGCACAGTCTATAACGTGGTACAGCTGTGCTTCAACACTTCAGGCGGGATCCCTTCGGCTCCAGCAAACTTGCCGTTTCGCAGCTGAGCAAGTGCTCTCTGCGTCTCATCCAGTGTCAGCGTGTCCGCTAGAATCGTCTTCACATAATGTTGCTTCAGGCAGTACAATGTAGGCCAGTCGATCTCTGAAAGGTTGTTCAAGGGACAGTGAATGTGTTTTCGCCAGAACATAATTATGTCTGCAGTATGGGCGCAGGTAGCGCCTGAACTACCATTGATCAGCGTCCTCAGTGGCTCCAATCTCGGTCCAAACACAGCCTTCAAGGAGTAAAAGAATTCCTTGTGTTGTCGGCGTTCGGCGTAGAATTCCATCTGTTTCGCCTCCTCCGTCCAGCATGCATTTCAATGCGACGAAACTCTGGCGTCAGTCGCCGTCGAAGTTTGCGAATCTGACTATTTTCCCTTAAGTCACTGGTGTCTGCCAAATGTGCATCAAATGCTGCATTCTTCACCGACACCGATGCGCTAATCGTAGCATTGTTCTCATAAGACCAACCAGATAACTTACAGTTTGCGCTCCCGATTGTCTCCTAGACAGCAGCTGACACATTGTCGCGAATGTGGTGTCACAGGTCGCCCACTGCAGCTATGCAGTCCACATCACACAGGCGTGCAACCATCCCCATCTTCAGCTCTGTACGTTTCGCCACAGTATCGAGGAAGAGAATGTTAAATTTATGCCGATTCACGGCAACAGTGCAATACACAGATTTACGAAAATATATGTACAGTTTGGTCCGCACCAATTTGTGATCAGTGCCACACTCAGCTCCACGCAGTATACTGCCATGCGCACTTAACGCAAATCACGCTGACGTACGATGAGATAGTAGAGCAGTTGAGCGTGACCACCCCTTGGGTGCGTCCAAGTTGCTTTGTCACTCGCACTCAGTGCAAAACGAATGTTCGTGATCTTCAGGCCGTGAGTGGCAAACAATGAGAGTAACATATCACCGTTCGCATTAGTTGAACCAATACCATGCAGTCCGACAACATCTGTCCACACCGATGCATCCCGCCAAACGCACTCGTTGAAGTCACCCAGCAGTAATAGTCGGCCGCTCCTCGGCACAGACCGTATCACGGAGGATTGCGCAGTGTAGAATTGATCACGCGTGTCATCAGGATAGCCCATGATCGGAAAGTATGTGCTTATAAAACTAGCAAACTTACCTCTTCCGAGTCGTAGGCGAAGAATAATTGTCGCGCGCTGATGCCCGTTGTTTCACAAACGTGCAGGCCATGAAGGTGATCGGATATTGCAAATCCGACCCCTTGACCACGTAGTGCTGAGGCGGCGTAGTCCACTAATTTGAATGTACATCTAGCACCTGCTTCATGCAACTTACCGTGTTCAGCGAGCCGGGTTTCACTGAGCGCCGCAATATCGACGTGTTAGCGCGCCAGTTCCATCGCGACCAGTGCAATGCGTCGCTCTGGGCGCTTGCTGGAGTTCCGGTCCAGTGGTGTGCGCACGTTCCTGCACCCGATGTCGAGTGCTTTGCCCGCAGGCATACGATTGCATTGGTGAGCAATCGCACGGGAGTTGGTCGTTGTGCTTCGGAGGTTTGCTTGAGGGACTTCACCCGGAGTCTTTGGATCAAAGCCTTACCACAAGGCAGTGGGTAATTTGGAGTTTTGCTTGAGGGACTCCGCCCAAAGCCATTGGCTCAATACCTTGACCCACATGGCAGTAGGGAGCAGATCTAGCTCGGGAATGTTATTTCCGGGACAGATTGAGATCTGCTTGACGGCCGTCACAGGCAGCCTTGGAGGTAATGGAACGGTTTATATATGTTTTGCGACCGTAATAGGATAAATCTGCGACCACGGCCAGACGCAGGTGGGTTTTGGCTGGTTTGCACCAATTTGACCAAGGGATGCCTGGCTTGAGGCGGGCAGTAGCAAACCATTGAACACCGTGAGGTGCCCTCTCACCGTCAGAAACAATGCGTGCCGCTCGGGATCTACGGCAATCTAGTTGTGAGTTTCTATACCACAGACCTGTTGTCTCCCATCGTTATATTTTACAGGAAGTGGGCAATCGACCGCTTCCTAACCTTCGAAGTGGATGGACTAGGATACTGGCAAGGCGCCCACACCTAAGAGGAGAACGACTCGGGTCCTCAGCCAAAGCATTCGCTCAAGTGAACACCCGAAAGGCAGCGGGTCTAGCACATGGTCATTTCACTGACTCTTGCGGATTGGTGTCCTGGATCTTAGCATGGAGAAGGGCGAAACCCAATTCCCACCCAGCGGTCGCCATGCGGAGGCGCCCAAGACAAGAGCAAATGACACAACAGTGGCAGCAGTGGGTGGACCATCTGTCAGGATCTAGCCACCACCAGCCTCAGCGCACCATAGTCTCTCCCGCCAATTGCGACTTATACGTAAATATATCTACAACCTGGCATCTTGCATGATATCACCAGAGGCAAAATGTGGAGTAAGTAGACCAAATCACATATGTCAGTTTTGTATAAAACTCCTGCAGAACCTGCGAACTCTTGAGATGATGGCAGTTTTTCACAATTGATAACAATTACATGATTCGATTCCTCCAATGTTACACGTGCGCATATTCCCAACGACAACAATTTTTAATTCCTTTCTCTATGTGTGTCTATACACAAACACTTAGATCAGGAGGAATCTAGGTAATATTATTATTATATTTGTGATCCAATCTTATATAATTCAATTATTGCGTCTTATGTTACTTGTACAAAGGAGGGTGCTTATATCCTGTTTAAAAATATACCCGTTTATTCAGTTCATCATGTGTAGTTTGTACACTTTTAATATCTTGGCAAAATATGCTGACAGCTGCTAGGAAAATACGTTAAGCTTATCTGCAGAAACAGTTTAACCTTGAAAGCAGTCTCAGACTGCTCCCATAGAAGAAACTCAGCTGCTAAGTTTAGCGGCTCAGAAGTACACATGGCATGCTGTTCACTTTAGTTAACCCACGAAAATGATGGAGGCACAAACATATATTTACTGTAGCAATGGAGCAAAACTTTATGAATTGTAAACAAAGAATGCTTCAAGGGTCCTTAGGCTGGTGAGCATTAAAATCGCTAAATACGAAAAAATTAGTGCCATTAAAAGAACGTGTGAAATACCGATCTCACCTAGTGTTTTGGAGTAACACATGCGTCAGTATTCCTGCTTGGATCATAGTGGGATATTACGTCGTCCACTGTTTGTTGTGCGCCATGCTATCAGCTGAAACGTCACAGGCTTTATAACCTAATTTAAATGCATCAGAGAATCATCATGATTCTTTTTAAAATGGATAATGCAGGAACATTTATTAAAAACAACGGGATAGCGTTCCAGGGATGTGACTCTCAGAGGGAGAATAAATTTCGTCCGCAATCCATTCCGCTCTACGGTGTCACCCGATTAAAGTGATGACACAACGCAGATCTTTTCGTTTGAACGCATTGCTCTGTCGCGTGTACTTGCATATTTATAATTTTACTTATTGAGAGGAATTAGTTTAATGGAGACTAAACAAATGCAAAATGATTCACTAAACTCCATTGTTCATTCTCGGCTATATAAATATTGTTAAAACGTTCTTTTGCATAACATATTTAAAAACGCAGTA
>CALYDF020009062.1:0-11061 GCA_944474145.2 Dicrocoelium dendriticum
CCGAGCGCGCTCTTTAATTATCTTACAATGGATCGTTCATGATTATCAATCCATTTTTAGCCCAGGTATGACTGCAACGTATGGTAGACCGATTATGTCCTAATAAACGGGTCCCGATCTCACGACAGCATTTTCACAATTTTTACAATTGTAATCATGGACACATGAACACTTTTCTACTGTCACTATTACAGTTTCCATAAACTGGCTGTACAGTTGCACTTACCTGATCATGCCTCCATGAGAGTGCCTCGAATAGTCGAGAATAAACTAATTATTCTGTTATTTATTTAACAAAGATTAAGCTGGACTATTGCGCCAGGAGAAAAAATTCCTCTTACGCTCTTTACATGATTGACATGCAGTGTGGATAGCTGAACACGAAGTCTGCACGCTGCAGAAAATTAGACAAAATCCAAAAAGTCGGACTCCAGACAATTTGAAATTTTTACTTATTTGCACAATTATTCGTCCGACTCTTCAATCTTCCTTCATCCTCGAGCAGCCCAACAAATATGGCGGGGCTGACTAACCTATTCGATCACCCAAAAGAGAAAATCGGAGGCATTTAACTTTGAATAACTGAACGAGCTGTTTGTTAAATACGAGGACTAAACAGTTATAAATTTATGCTCAAGAGGATCAAAAACAATACTCTTGGAGACAGTGCGATTTCGCCTACCAAGCAATCTCTCCAATAAAAATGTAACATGAGAATTTGAATCCCAAAGGAATAAATCCACTGTCCACAATTACACACTGACAAGTCACCTAGTGTCATATTTTACTATTTTATCGAAATGTAAAAAAGACACTCTCCGTCTGCTTACTATGATTTTACTAATTACTCTATGCACAAGTAAACCCAGCTTGCCATCACCATACTGACGACTTCGTACCTTATGAGCCCTACTTCAATGTCTGCAACGTGTACAACATTTTTAGTGAGTTGCCTGTACCGGGAGCCCGGAGCGATTCGAAAAAACTGATCGAATTGCAGGGAAACTATTATTGGTACAGTAAAAGATTCCCTGTTATCCAGCTATAAAGGAACGACACCGTGGACGCTCTAGCTAAGGAAAAAAGCATGCACAGCACACAGGCACTCGGGAGTTGCAATCGAAACGAGCGCCAAGCAAAAATGGCGATGAGCAAGTCAAGCGTTCGAACTCAGCAATCCGTTCAACAAACCACACCGGTTGCCTAGGTGTACAATGAAATAATTTTAGTTAGAATTTTACGCAGGTAAACCGGGGAATCTCCAGACTGCTACACATTCGGCCACAGCCGATTCCACGTATAGAAACTGTAAGTTTCACAGGATAATAACTTGTAAATGTTGATCATGCTTGGTTTACTGTGCCTCTTTAATTTGAAATTAAAACACTTCTTCATTTACTTTAAATCAATCTCGGCGATTCAAAATTTATTCTATACCTGGCGACGGTGTGCGAAAAGGTTTTCCATAGATAATTGTAATTTATACACAAATAACTACATAGTATATGCCTAATGGAACGAGGCGTACCAGTGAAGATATGAGCAGGTATGCACACAAGCATAGCTGTTTTGCAATATTAAAATATTTCCTTATAATAAAAGAAACAACCGCATCGTTCGTACTTTTTACGAGGAAGCACATTGTCAGCTACTAGTGACATCCAGGCGTTAAGGCACTAAATAGTCAGTTACTGCTGTTGTGACAATGCTCAATTTCGGCATAGTTACGCTGTATGGTTCTTCATGAACACAATAGTTGAATTCTAAGTTCAAGTGGGACCTGAGCAGTAGTAGGGTACATTGAATGTTTCACTTTTGAGATCGTCCCTGAGCCGACTGTTAGTGCGTTGGGTTGGTCTGACAAGGAGACCCAGAACAACCTACACGATATACATGGTCAAATAAACGTAGCCTACGTGCCTTGCACAGACAGTCCCCACGGTACCGCCCACGTTATTAAATTAAAGAGAAAGCAATAAACAGGAGGGACAAGCTAATCCTAAGCGATAACCGAAAGCTGCCCTATCCATGTCAGGTTAGTGCTTGTACAACTGCACTAGGTGACACACAGGTGTTGTGTGGAATAGTCCAGTTAAATCAGGACCAACCTGCCCCATGAATAAGCGATATCTGAGTACCAGATGGCTACGATGTTGCCTGTAATGCATGAAAAATGTATCCAACATGCGTAGCCTCTCAGAGTAGGTCAGCCACTTTAACACATTCGCCATCATCCTAACATAGGAGATTATTCCTGCCACCGTTGCGCTGGGGCTATTCTAATATACTTTGTATCGTTCCGCTTTAAGCATAGGTACGGCCGAACCAGAGCCAGTGGAAATGTTCGGTGCAATTGTTTTCAATAAAACAGGAAGTTTCCGTGCTTCATCAAAGCATCCACCATAAAACCTCGGTGGATTTAAACATTTCATTAAGTGGTTGCAGAAGCTGCACGTAGATTCCTGGGGATCAGCCTATTGTGAAATCGTGAGCTGTAAATTTATTCATCGGCAGGAAAATACTGACCACTTCACAGCGTCGATAAGCGGACATAAGAAATTTAAAGGGAATGATGGTAAGTCCAGGAAGATTACCGTAGACGGTTGAAATTTGAGTGTTGCTGAAAAACACTGCAAAACCACGAAGCTTTTTGATGTCATCTCATCACATCAGGTGGAAAAAGGAGGACACAAACTTGCGACCATTGGAATGGTTGCCAAAACCTCTACCCCTTCGGCTACCGGGTCACGGAATTTAACGCTTGTCACAACGGTAAAGAATTAATGAGAGGGTCGAAGTCGGATTACAGGTTGTGTAATAGGATTGTGACGTGCAAACCCAAGGTGGACCGCGATTCACATGGGAGTGGTCTTTGGTCACTACCATCAATAGAACCGTGGTCAAAGCAGATAAATCTTGCGTGTTATCAACCCAAGAACACCGCACAATTACTACCCGTCATGTTTGCCATTTCAACTTACCAAATAGAGATGGCAGTTCTTAAACCAGCGACAACTGGAATAATAGCCGAAACCTATACTCACTTGGTAACCGGGTCAAGGCGGGCAATGCTTTTCGCAGCGACAAAGGATTGATCGGAGGGTCAATTTATGACTACAAGTTGCATGATTTGATTGCGACCAAAAAACGCGTCATAGCAGTGAAACTGTTGGTGTGGGCAACGCCTAATTTTTGCTTCAGCTACGGTCCACAGGCTCGGAACCCCAAGGTACACTTTTATGGGAATCGCGGTCCACCTTGAGGTTGCGCGTCATAATGCAAACAAGCAAGGTATAATCCAAGTTTACACTTTAAGGAGTCATATACCTTTGTGACAAACGTTACCCGCCGTGTCCTGGTAACCAAATGAGTAGAGGATTCGGCTTTTTTCTAATGGTCGCGGGTCGGATGGAATGGTTCTCCTGCTGATGCATGGCACTTCTCGCTTGGACAACTCCCGATTCATTGCTGATATTCACTAAGGCCAAAAACATTGGGTATGGCTACTTTTGCTATTGGATACTATATTTACTTACCATTTATCCGAAACTTTTACAAACCCATTTGACGGAGCAATTGCCTGTGCATGCCTATAGTTGTAATCTACTTTATAACTTACGCCGGGAGGATTTCAGGTTTGTTTTTCGAGAAAACATTCTATCATTTAGGGCTCCAACAGCAATGCAACTTATCTCATTGAATATCCCATGGAGACTTCATGTGGTTCAGCAGTTGATCGACACATCACGCACAAAAATGTGTAATTCGTGACTTGCCCATCTGGTCCAACTACTCAGTCAGGACAGAACAGCAGCCTGGAACGCAATAAGTACTCGTCTTAGGCATTATCCAACGGACAAATGGGACGCAACCTGACTGCGAATAACCGAGCAAATGAAAGATGAACAGCAAGCCTAGCCAGTTAAAACTTGTCACTCAATCGAGCGGCGGCAGTGCTCCAGGAGGTGATGGGTTATCGCTTCGCAAGCGTTCTCCCTATAAAAAGCCACAAATGTCCGCATATTAACACTGCCATTTGGCGGAAATGACTAGCCACGGTATAAACGAGTAGCCAAGATGTAAAACTGGCAAGACAATAAGAGACACATTTCACCATTCTTGAAACATTTGTTACTTCGTCACTTTAACATCTTCGTCTTTCGTCTTCTCTGTTTTCTACCAGTTCACGCGTATAATGTCGTCGCTTTACTTCATACGTTTTAACCGTTGATCTTTGCGTTAGGTACAGACAAAAGCTGTATATCACCATATCCCTCTCGATTTTGCTCTTCAATTATCTAATCCATCATCCGGGATCCTTGACTGATGTATGAAGTATGACTGCAATATATAGCAGACTGCTTATGTCCTTACAAGCGGGTCCCGAACTTACGGCGGCCCAATTATTCTTTTTAGCTTGGTACCATGGTACGTTTCCAATCATGAAGGTTTAAACAATATTTTTACTGTCGCTGTTAGCATAACCACAAAACGTCTGTGCTGTTGCATCTACCTGACTAAGCCACCATGGGCGTGCCCAGCATGATGAGGAATAAATATTTATCTATTCCATCATACGCTACGGCTACGGTTCTGGTGAAGGCAGTGCCAGAGGTTCACTTTAAAGTGCATAGCGGTCCACATGGAGTTTGCACGAAAAAATGGAAACAAACAACGTTTAGTCAAAAAGTTGACCCTTCATTTAATCAGTAACTGCTGTGACAAGTGTCGTCCGTCGTGACCCCGTAACCAAAGTTGTATAATTTACGAGCTCTATTTTAGCATTCGCGAGTACGTGGCCTGCTATATCTACCCGATGCGATTAAACGACATAGAAAAGTATCGTGACTGTGTGGTATTTTCGAGTGGGATACACTCAATTTCCAGCTGCTACGGCTGCGTTCCTATTGGTCGCATGAACCAAAGTACACTACTATGTGAATCGCGCTCCACACTGAGATTGCTAACCGCAATCCATTCACACAACGTGTAATCCCAAAACGCCCTCCAACCACCGTAGGCTGCGTTGGTAATGCGTCAGACAAATCGATATCATACCCGAAAATTCGCGGTCTCTTTACGGCCAATCTTCGTTGCTTCCAATTGGTGCGTCTAGCCAATTTGAAACCTTTCTTCTAGCATAGTGGAACTGTCGGGAAGCCTTGATCGTCCCACGAGAGGCTCCCACGAACTCCTAATATTTAAAGACTGTTCATATGGAATATTTTATTTAAATCACACAACCTTGTAAAAACCGTATTTGTGTGCATGTTATTGCTTATAACTCAACCATGCTTTCTCCGGTTTTACTAGTTTAACTGTACCAAATGTCGTCCATTTTGTGTAGAGCTGCTACGCGCTGTCTGGCTTTTTCAAGCGATTCGTATAACCTCTTGAATGCAATTCAACCAGCTGCGGAAGCAACTACAGAGGCTCTTTAGGGGCATTTGGAAATATGCAGCACATGATGGTCAAAGGCGCGTAAGCGCCACCACTGCAGTGTAACCGT
Source organism: Dicrocoelium dendriticum (assembly GCA_944474145.2). Classification (NCBI taxonomy): domain Eukaryota; kingdom Metazoa; phylum Platyhelminthes; class Trematoda; order Plagiorchiida; family Dicrocoeliidae; genus Dicrocoelium; species Dicrocoelium dendriticum. The sequence goes on from CALYDF020009062.1 coordinate 5,510, forward strand.
CTCATTTCACCAGACATAACGCCTGGTATGAACCTAGCGCAAAGCACTTCTAATTGGCAGCCAATTAGCTGCAACCGAGGGAATAGCTGGACATGGAGGACATATGCCGCGACATTGTACAGCAAGCAAAATCTTAAATGAGTCAGAAGAACATTATGTTTTTTCAACCTCCACCCAGTTTACCGGAATTTGCTAGCAGCTGACCGCACTTTATGGCAAACCTCCAGGGTCAGGAAATAGCGCATCTTTCAAATAGGCTACTAAGTCCACCATAGGGCTGAAAGATGTCATTCGTCGCGTTCTCCAAACCCAACTCACGCAGCTGTATTTCCTGTCATTGTAAATGCACATAGACGAAATGAACCTTTTCAGCCATTCTCGAAAACAAGTGTAGCTAATAATTGGAAAGCTGTTTGAACCAAAATCAGGTGTTTTGGTAATTGGCGTGTACTTCAATTTCACCAAGCATGTTGATGCCTCTCATTTCCTGGGCCTGTGGTTAAGGATTTGCGTAAAGCGCTACCTCGAGGTGTGCTTTTGTCGTAGGAGGAAAATGTCACTTACCTTGCCCTACAATGCGGCATTGCTGATGCACATACTAGGTCTGATTTCAAAGAAGATAAACAGCATTTGGGATACTTCGCATATTCTGCGTACACTATAATTTGTAAGCAATCATGACAGGCTTATTCTAAATACTGCAACTTAATACACAGATGGTCACATGACGTTTCCGTTGTCTCTAGATAATATCCCCAAACCTGACAAGAAGTTCCGTACCATACGTCAAGCACAGCACCCCGTAAGCTAGTCTCCGTTTCAACAGCTGAACATACACGTGGTCACCCGCTTCGCTTCGAATCATAAACAGGTGCCTTGTCGTGTAGTAAGTAAACGGCTGATTATTATTTGGCATCATGGCTCTCTTAACAGTAAGATCTGATTATCGGATAAGAAAATTACGAATTATATGATTGCTTGTCGTTATGCTCCAGTTACGTGGCGTATGACCTTCAACGAAGGTGCTGAAGGTTTGTGGATGACGGCCGGTTGAAGGCGACATATTTCAGCAAATTCTCTATTTATCTTAGGCTAGTGGAACTACGAGGTAGCTTGTACCTGGACTTGTATAAGAAACTTATCATCCTGTCTGCAGCGAGGTACGTTCATTAAAGCTGAATGTGTTTATCATGCTACCTAAGTCGTGTGGAAGCAATGATGTCTAGGTTCATGGAGCAGAGTGCTGCGCTACCCAGCTAAGAAAAACTGGTGCTAAACGTGCACAACCTTCATCACTTGTGCGAGGACGTGGGTAGTTTAGAACCACTGAATAATTTCTTAGCTTTTCTTTGTGTGAGTTATCTCAGGCTTAGTTGTTCAATAAGCCGTGAAATTAACAGCTCGACATCACAGTTGTTTCCTCGGATTGCGGAGCTTGCGCGCTCAACAACCGATAAGTAGAATATACGGATAAAGCTGCTAACTTTTCAGCCGCGCACACATTTGTGAACTGGGTTGCGATCATGCATAGCGCTGCACGAGTGATAGCCGATTTTCCTAACGGCTTCGTAATTGTGGGCTGTGCACCAGCATTTTTAATAAGCATGAGGGATACCGAGGTTGTCGTGAATTCCTCCGTTTAAAACAATTTCCTATTTGAGTAACTTACTCCCTCCAATGATTAAAATTTTACAAGTGTTTCGACAAATCTACCCTGCATAAATGGATTTCGGCAAACGCGAATCAATGCAAGCGCCTTTCCCTGCCAAGATGCAACAGTACAGTCTGTTACCCCATCATACATATTTGGAAGTACAGTATATTACCATATATAAGCCAAGGAGTTTGGGACAGTTTGACTGGTCCGTGGTGTGGGAGTCCGCTCATACAAACGTTCTGGGCAATTGAAAATCATCACATGTAAAATCCACCTAGCAAATACCTGCACCCCTTTGCTCTGGATTGTGTTAACCCTAGTTGCTAATAAAATAACATGTTATAGGCAAAATTTGAACACGTTTCTTTGCGAAAAATTCTTGGTTTGTTGCACACTTACTTTCGGGACGGAGGGCAGCAACTGTAATATACTGATTATAAAGGATCGTACAACATCACACAAAATAACGTTGGAAACGGCCATAACAAAACAGCACTTACTGATAGATTTTTAAGGCGTACATATCCAACCTCTACGCAACTGCCTTAAGCTTACTCGAATCCTTCGAAACTAAAATCCTAGTCAGGATAGCCGAACAGTTTCTGATACTGGTTGTTTGTCATTGGATTGTCAGGCGGAATATCGACATATTTAAGTTTGCTGCTTACTTCAGTTTCATCTTCCAAACATTGCATCGTATTGTTACAGCACTTTTCGAATACTCGGAAGGTAAGTTCAGATGCAATATTTAGCCGCGCTGCTTTAGCTCACTCTGCAATTATAAGAGAGCCAACCATTTTCACAGAACCCAATACGTCAACGCTAAAACCAGACCAGGATATTTATTCAATCCACCTAGCCCTACTTCTATCTTTACATAGCTTATTGACGCAGACGTCTAGAGGCTTCACGATTGATGTAATGTAGCCGGCAATTAAAGCCACAGACGGCTTCAGTTCAGACCTCGTTTCTCCATATTCTTAATTCGGTGTGCTCTGAAGGAATCCCAAACCAGCACCGATGATTATGTTAAAAAGGCGCAACTTTGCTTCCCTAAACAGCATCCAGGCAGCCTGTAGTGCCACTCTATTCTGTTTAACCTGTCGCTTGAGACTGCACAAACAAGACGCTTGGAAACGTTGCTCCAGATGGCAACGTTTTCCGCTTAAAATGCTTTAAAGGTGGTAAATGGGAATCATCTGCCATAATAAGAAAACAACTGTAAACCGTGTCATTTAGTCTTTCGTCGTCTTTAGAAAAACTGCGTTGGAAACTTTTTGTTTCATCGTGAGATTCGCAGGCACCTCAAAACCACAGAATTGCATTGATCTTGTTTGCTATTTGAGAAGGTTTAATGTCCTAGCACTTTCACAGATGAAGCACGATACTTTAAAAGATTTAACTTTGCTTTCCAGTTCGCTCAGCAGTTACGGGGCCAGTTGCGTGCAGTTGCGTAGGCACATGTAGCATTGGTTCGTCAAACCACTGCGCAACTAGGAGTGAGCAACAATAATGCCCCCATTTGAGGTCTGGAATTTTGTACATGTTAAAGTTTTGAACCTGCTTATCTGCATGTTTGTTCAGGTACCAATTAACCCAATGTTTTTTGATTTCAAAACCAGCTGCGCTAACCTATTCTTCAGCGCAAGAAACATGGTTTTACCACGTGCTACTCCCTTATCTACAGATATTAGCAACAATCTTGACTTTTCAATTCGCCATTTCCCTTCCTGCTCTTCATGAACGTGAAATGGCGTGCAGCAATGCAATTATCAGCTTGCTCATCAAACGTGATAACTTACAATTTAAAAACTGCAGCATATTCACCTCGCTTCTGTCCAGCTATTGGTATATGTTTCCACGGCTTCGGAAAATCAAACGAAATATCGTCACCTTCCCTCGCAGCTGGAGCATGTGGCTTCGCGTTAACACTATTTTGGTTAGCGCATCTCGACGTTTAACCACTATGCTATGCTGATAACTCTGGTGCATTAAACCTACGACGTCGTCCCACAATATTGAGCATGAACGTGCGTCTCAGCCACTGCTCCACTGCGCTTCAGATGCACGAGACCTTGGACTATGATAGGCTGTGTTAAACATACACTTCCAACTTAACACATATTGTTGGCTGTCTTACATGTTTCGTGTGACTTGACATCTAGTCAATACATTGTCCAGTGCATTTAAAATGTTTGCACAGATGGCTTTAAGCCTTATTAACTGCGATCCTAACAGATTTAGTGGCCGGAACAGATTATGTGTAGAGCGTTTTACGCTTGAGCACGCCCAAGTAAGAGCAGTAAATAATGAAGTAAATATCGTGGTAAAACAATTCCATTGCTTCTTTTGCTGATTTTGTTGGTTGTCGACTTATATCAGGACATACGATTTTGGAAAAATTTGACGTTGAGAATAATACTGTCAGCTTATATATGGATCGGCTTATACACAGTAGTATATAGTACTATTATTTATTCGGTAATATATGCTAATTTTCTCCGCACAATCATCTTTTCTCCTTTACGGATGTATTGCTTTATTGTGTTCCAACATACCACCATTGGCGTAGCGCACACTTCGTGGACGGGGAACGAGGATGAGGATTTTTGACTGGTTACTTTCCAAGAAATTGAAAGGTTTGCTATTTAGGCACCTGCAACCTTCAGCTGTTTTCATTAATTGTCGTTTGCGCACGCACAAAGCAAACGGGACGTTGTATACGAATATGTGCTGATACTTGTATATGGCTAAGTTTTGGTAAAACACTGGGAGTGGAATTGACTGGAAGTTTTCGAACTGCCCACCAGAAAGGCTAAGAGCCCAACGGAACCTGGGGGCATAACGTATATATATGTTACCATTACTATAGGTAACGCTTGCAGATGGCCAAAGGTAATAACAGAGTGCAAAAGGCCTAAGAGTACAGCAGATAAGCCAAACGGCATTCCCATGTAAATATTTGCATTTCCATATAGATATAATAATCCTTACTGGATTTCTAGGGTTTTCGCGAAAGATTAACGCTTATTTGTAAAAATTTGCCATGCATGCCTGCAAAGTGTAATTTTCTGCCACCTACGCAACCCCTAGTTGTCGCAGGGTATTACTTGCTAATTATACCATTGCTGGATAGCTATTTCTATATAGAACATATAACTTATCGCTACTTATTACATTATCTTTTCTTTATTCCGCTAGCTGCTTGCAAAACAGAAAGCCATTTTTAGCGAAAAGCGGTAATGGCCATATTCGTAGACCATTATTTAATTTCAAATAACTCGTAGACTACTGCACTTGTTACATTGATTTTACTTTCAGCGGATTCAGCAGTTAAAACTTGTCCAGGTTGGTATATTTTTGTGCTACTTTACGCAGTATTCTAGCCTTAGAATAGGTTTTTCGTTCATTTTGCGATTTACTCAGGTTGGAATTTCGCCCAGAAAGCAATATCAGCGCAAGAAAAGCTTTGCTGCATTTTTTTGTTAATTTTTATTATTTTAGTGAAGCACTTCGCCCCAGTATGTCATTTAACAAATCCTTTTTATTTTCATCAGCATTTATTGAATATATCTTTTAACCTTCGTATCCCATTTATTCCTGCCACTCTCATTTTTTCCCCCTGCGCGCCAACAAATGTGACGACTGCGCCGGCCAACAAAAGTCCCATGAATACAAAAGTGAAATTGTTGTGAATTGGATTCTGTTCCAAAGAAAAATGGCACAAATATACCTCTGCGCAGCTTTCGCAACAAAAGAACAAGGAGTTTAATATCGCCAGAAGGAACCAGAAAAGTTTCAAGGTGGGCGCCTAGGAACCAGCAGCTGTACACCAAACAATGCTAATGCATTTGTAATTGTCAACGAGGAACATATACTTGTATTTTGCCTGCTT
>CALYDF020009063.1:0-11090 GCA_944474145.2 Dicrocoelium dendriticum
TACCTGCCAGCTACGCCAGTTTGGGCCATTGACTGGGGGGGGGGCGCCCCTACTATTCTGTCGTCGTGGTTGCTTGATATCTATATTGATATACCCACCCTAGTGATACCTTATTAATGATGTTCGCGTCGACATCTCTTTATGTACTCTTTCTGAGTCACCGTCACGTGAAGTGCAAACACTCTTAAAACCTTCTTATCTAATCACGGTCACGTTATTTCGGTCCATTTGATCGCATTCCGAGAAGACCCGGAGGAGTCTGTCCGTGATTATCTTTAATGCAGCACGAACGAAATTTACAGCCTGTAGGCTGTTGGGGAACGCGGTCTAGTAGAATCGAGACAAATTAATTGCAATTTTCAAGCAGAACTATACTCGACCAGAAAGGAAGTCAAGAGCATCGTCGTCCGTCCGCCTGTGCCACGCTGACGAAGTCTTTTGCCAACTGTGAGGCACGCGGAACGCTACAACTCGGTCGATTTTCTTTTGCTGTGTATCGTATAATGAACTGGTGGTCCTACAGCAATCAGGTACAATATTGACCCCCCATGCTTATCGAAGAATGCAGTCGACAGTCACCGGAAGCACGGCCCCGAGTCAGCACAGAGGTTACAATTTCAACGGTGCAACACTAAGTGGTGATAGTCTGTTACCGGTTTCAAACTGGTTGGCTAACCCACATAGCATGGGCAGCAATGACTGGCAAATGTCGACGATCACAATGAAGACTGTCTATTGGCCTCCCGAATGCACTGTGGCTTTTTTCTGGTCCGCTCAGCGGCACGTCGACTGCACGGCAGTGTTGTGTGCCATGTCCTTGTACTTTGCGGCGATGACCTCCATGGGCAATTGGAGTTTTGGAGATCCTGTTGCTTTCCACTGATGATGTCATCCACAAAATGGACGCGTTCGTTGAACTCAGCGGAACCCGTTTCAATCAGATAGACATAAGCCTCCGATATCGTGTGTGAACCAGTCGGCCAATACGGATCTAGCTTTGAATCCGTTGTATATCAGCCCTGGTTCAGATGTGATTTGCAATTTGATAATACGGTTTCAGTTCATTTTGTCATTTGCGACACTATTGTCAATGTGTACTGAGTCCAGTTGTCATTACCCAATTTCTTATTACCTGATTAATTATCAATGTATGTAAACAATAGTGTAAATGTGCCAGGAATCCGTACTGTGTGCACGCCCCGCTTGCACATCCTCTCTCCTAGAAGATTTTGAGATCCACCGTAGTATCCTGGCCCGCTTACAATCTCCACCACCATTATTCTTATGCGGCTTAGCTAGAGGTGATAAACACCTCAAATATTGTGCCGCAATATAACAGAAAAGCAAAGAAAACATGCAACAGCTGCATGCCAGCTGATCTATCAGCAACGAATGAGCATCGTTCCGGAAAGCTACCAGCCAACTACTATGCAGCAAAAGATTTATTTTGCAAAGTTTATATTATCCTAAGACATGAGATCGGAGCTGGAGCGGGAGACTAAGAGGAATGAGGAGTTACCAAGAAACTCCCAACACGAACGCCACTGAGGTTGGCTCCTAGCCATGTCAGCAAATGTATCCAGCCAAATGTGTTCATCGTCTTTCGGACTTCAATCGAGACCAAAGTCGAAGAAAGGGCCTTCATTGCTCTCGATCACTTCATCGCGTGGCCACCTCTCCTCTTCTTCTGTCCACACTTCCAGCGCGCAAACAACAGATATCGGGGAGTCGTTGGGCTGGCATGCGCAACACGTGGCCCAGCCATCGGAGCCTAACAGCGCTAAGCGGTTCATTTCCTGTTCCTGTGCGTTAAACAAGGCGTCGAATACGCTCGTTATTCACACGGCGTTCCTACCAGATGTAAGCCAAACTGTGAATGCACCGGTGCTCGAACGTGACTAGGCTCTTCAGATCTGCTGATCAAATGGGCCAGGTTTCACAACTGTAAGGGAGAGTTGAACGGATGGCTGCATTGTACTCCCTACTCTTCAAGGAAGGAGTGATGTCGCGCCTGCGTCATAAGTGGCGAAGGTTAGCAAAACGCCTCCAGCTGTTGCCATGCGGTTCGCGATCATCATTTCGATCCCAAAGGCGCTGATTCAACTTCCCAGCTTGTTGGATTTTTGAACGACTTCAGCTGATCCCCACCAAGGATCAGTGCAAGTGGCGGTCCCTGCCAATCTTAGACGAAAGGCGTTGCACTTCGTGGTTGTAAAGCATAGCCCGAAACAGCTGACAGCAAGTGCTAGTCTGTCCAGTGCCGCTTGGCACTTTTGGGAGCTATCACAAATTAGAACAGTTATGTGAATATATTTCTAGTCTAGAAGTAGTTCATCTTTGTTATGGATTGCGTCGCCACGGTTATAGATTGAGGGAACGCCGCCTCTCGATATGGATTGCGTAACACCTGATAAGAGGGTCGCTGGCACGCCTACGATAATTGCTTGTTACGCTGACCACTCGAACGGAATTGCGCTGTCCTGATGACGCTGGCTTAGCCGGTGAGACGGAAAATTGAACGAGCGTGGGAATGATCTTAGCCGCACTTGTTCGTATAGACGCAGAGGCCTCGAAAACGGACGCACACGAGAGGGGGTACGATAGACGCGCGCTAATGACTTAGACGCGAAGGCTGGCCAGCTAACGATTCACACGCAATCACGCGACCCGACCGACTCCCAACTGAGGCGAAGAGAAAGAAAAGACAAGTCGTCCTCTGTAGGCTCTTTTACGACCAACAAAGGGCCATCCCAGCCAGTGCTATGTGTTATTAAGTTAGGGAAAAAAGTCACCACGCAGAGGTGGTAGTTTGCAATTGACCATTTTCAAAAGGTTCGCAGTTGGGACGCTCCTCGGAGTGGCTGAACACTGCTGCGTTGTGGGGAGAAATTGAACTCCGCTTCCCACAGCCATTATGCCGGAGTTACTGGCGCGTTTTTTGCGGGGATTTTTGAAGGGCCCGCAACAATCTTCAATGTCGTGTCCTGTGAAATCGATCTCCATGACTTAATCAATAGCGAAGTTGAAAAATGGGTAACATCGGGCATCCTTGTCTCACACCACTGGAGATATCGCACGGTGGCGATAGCTTACCATAATCCTTTACTCAGCCCAAGCTACGCGCGTATAAAGCTCGGATAATATTTTCCTTTTTCTCGGGCACAACTTTCCTGAGTATACAGTCCCAAAGGGCACATCGATCAACCGAATCGATGGCATTTTCGATATCGAGAAACACGACAGCGGTGGGTCGCCAATATATGTGACGGTGCGCCAAAAATTGAGGGTAAATGAAGATGTGGTTAGTGCAGCGTCAACCTCGACGAAACGCGACTTGCTCTTCACGAATCTGGCTATCACGAGTGTCAGTCAGTCTGTAAAGGTTGACAGAGGCAAGCAAGTAGGAGGCGATGGTGGTCAGACTGATTCCTCTATGGCTGCCGCATTCCGATCGTGAGCCTCCCTTGAAAATCGTGACTATGACGGAGCGGCTCCAGTCGTTTGGGACAGTTTCCTGCTTCGACAGTTTCACTAGTAACTTGTGTAAATCACCCACAAGCGCAAGGCTCCCGAATTTAAGGAGGGTCGGATGAAGATCACCTAGTCTCGCGGCTTTATTCAGCTGCAGCAGACGGATCTCAAGTTTGACTTCTGAACTAGAGGGCGGATTCAAAGGGACGGCTCAGGGCGCAGTGCGATGCGTGACTAGCAAGAAATAGGACAAATCTAACCGATTAAATTGCTTTTTACATTGCTCAGCGCAGTGTTTCAAGCGTTTTGACAAGTTGTATATAATGTATGCACCAGATCTCCTGCTGCCCGTTTCCCGTATCAGACGGAATAACTTTCTATGGTTATCAAGGGCAGCGGCCACTTTCTTCTCTGACGCACCATGAGACCACCAGGATTCGTGGTATCTCTTCAGGCTAGCATGGAGTTTTACCCGGAGGTTTTTGCGAGTCTCATTGGGTTCGCTTTCATTTTGTATGTGCGGACGAGCATGGATTAGTTCCAGAGACTGCGAAGAGACCCACTGTCCATGTTGGCCATTAGACTTAACACATGAGGGTTTGACTGCTGCTAGTAAGGTCTGGTACACATGCGACCAGTGACCTTCAGGTGTCTCCAGTGAGCGCTTACTCGGCCCACATGTCAGTGTACTTTGATAGGCATTCAGAACAGCTGGATTCGCCATTTGGCTGGTGTCAATGCGCTCACAGCGTTGTCGTGGGCGTCCGCCAAAACGCATCCGCATGTCAACGCATATAAATGCATGGTCGGTGTCCACACGTGCTCCAAATCGAGCGACAGTTCTGGATGCAGCCTCTCCAGCGGTAACTGATTGCAAGGTGATCGATTTGCGTCCAAGGCTGGTTCCAGGCTGGTGGACGCCATGTCACCCTTTGGCGGGTGCTGTTTCGGAAGTTAGTGCTCGCAAGAAGTAATCGGGCATCTTCACACAAATGAAGTAACCGCTCGCTGTTATCATTACGGGAGCCTACACCATGTTGGCCGCCCAGATGTAGTTCATCAGTGGACAATTTTCCAACTTGAGCGTTTAGATCCTTAACCAGCACTACAGTGTTCGTTCTACTTCTGTGTCGAAGAAGCTCGTTCACTTGGCGATAGAGGTCGTCTTTTACCGAGTCATCGCTACTGTTTGTGGACGCGTATGCAAGGATGACGCATACACACGTATTATTCCCGCGGGACTTCGAAGCTTTGAACGATCCAGCCAATCGGACCGTATACATCCGGCGACTGATTGGGATCCAGTCAACCAGCGCAGCTTCAGCTTGCGAACTGAGGGCAATACTAACCCCGGCTTGGCCGGTGCTCGAACCTGCATCGTCACCGGATAGGCGCAATGAGAAAATACTGCTTGCGTCGCCTGAAGGAGATCGCAGAGTGAGCACAGTGCTCGAGTCTTGCAGGCGAGTCTCTGCTAAGCAGCAGATATCGATCGAGAGGGTCTCCAATATTCGGGCAAGTGCTGTCTGTTGACCGATCTGTAACAATGTGCGCGCGTTGAGGCATGCCAATCTGAGGGAGGATCGTGGGCTCCAAGTGGAGTGGAATGGGCCGCTTGCTTGGACATGGGCTTGTCGACAGGACAGGAGTGACCCTCCGCTTTTGCATGTGAGTTGAAACTAGCATCTAAATATCTAGCAAAGCATGTTGTGGGTGGGCCAAGAATTGGGGGCTAAAATTGAAGTTGGAACGGAATGATAAAAATGAAGAAGCGCAAGAGGCGGAATAAGATGACGAGCGGGCTTGTGCAGTAGCATCTAAATACCTATCCAACTTGTTCGATGCTGCAGATAGGGCACCGTGTATTATCCTCTGTGGTGGCCAAAGCATCAAGAATTTGTTTAACCAAAGGTTCATAGTATTACGTGGGCAGAATACTGTAAGGTTGTCAAGGCCTAAACAGGAAAACGATTAGGATTCTCAACCAAATCCTTAAGTTCAAAAACCTGACCTAAAGTCAGCGGGTTTTTTAGTGGGCTACAAGGAATCCGTTTTAAGAAATAAGGAGCCACCCTCATTCTAACCCCCAGCCGGGATGACCGGGGCTGCGTTTGTCTGGGCTTTGACCATTGACCAACCTGGTATGAGTGGCTCTGAAGGTGCGAAAATCTTCATCCAGCATAGCTCAATGGATTTCTGAGGCACGCAAACCATCGCACCTCGGTAAGGTCTAGCCTCATTGCGATGGACAGTCACCACCGGTTTCATTGCAGCACACCATTCATGCTGGCATGTCTGGCTAATTTGTGGTACACTACTAATGAGTAGTATGGGGAAACATAAGTTGTGCTACAATAGATGAAATCCTGGATCGCTGCGGACGAATTGCGCGTAGTCAACAAATCAACCCTCAGTGATACGTTGTGGATACGGGCAAGCAGCTGAACGGAGGGTCGAAACGGCACCTTGAATCAAATGCGCAAATGGGTCCGACTGCCATGTTCTGTGCCATCTACACCATTTCCCGGCCAAGTTGTCCTCTTGGGCAACAGAAATAATCTGAGGGGGCATTCAACATGAGTCTACTCAATTAATTTGTTCTGTGCGTAGGAGCTGAAGCGTCCCACCTGCACCCCTATGACTTAGTGCGTCTGAGGTCCAGTTGGCTGAAGGCGACGAGCTATACACGCACACCTGCACAAGTGACTGGCATACGCACGGAACAAATTAATTGAGTAGGCTCATGTTGAATGCCCCCTCAGATTATTTCTGTTGCCCAAGGGGACAACTTGGCCGGGAAATGGTATAGAGCATCATACACCACCACCATCCTTGCCCGAGTTGGCTGTGTACAAGTGGAACTAAAACTGACAAGCGCCGTGTTTTCACATCTAGTTGATTTGAACCACCGGATCGATAGGCACCAAAGTTTTCAGCCAATTTATCGTGTATCTGGATGCTACGCACTGGTAAGATGTCGCTTATTGGCAACAGTCGAAGCGATCGCCGTCCGTCTCCAGAACCTAGACCTATGTGCACAAAAATAATTCGTTCAGATTCTCTATCTTCCCTGGCCCTCTATTGCATTAACTCCTGCTGAGAAACTTGCAACTGACATGCCACTGACCGTTTGTGAACCAAACACTTGACCTTGTCAGTTAAATGACCTAGACCTTTTAATTTTACCCTTTGAACTTTACTCCCGTCTGGTGTTTTAACTCATTTTATTCTTATTAGTTGTAGTGTACCAGCCTGACGAGCTCCACCGAAAACGAGCTTGTTCGCTGACTCTTGTTTTGATGTCTACACCTGGGATTATAAGTGTGACAGAAGAGGGACTTTACGGGAAAATCCTAATGCCCTAAGCAGACATTCAGGGTGAAGGCGCCTACACCTTGTCAACAACATACCATCACAGACAGCTGGCTATCATGCAAAGGTAAGGCGGCATTCGCGAGACAGCTACCTTACGACTTTCACTGCGCTGCCTCATAATCAGCTATTACCCTACAGATAACTCGGCACTAAACGCACATTAAACAGGCATTCCGACTAGTAGACGTCTGCAGACGCGCCGCTGCCTCCGACGACGAGCTATGTCCTGTAAAGTCTCGAGCCAAGCACAAGGCGAGTCACCTGGACTTTAGCATGAATGCGAGACGGACCGACGGCATCGAATTTGTTCACCAGTGACTTCATTTCTCGCTCTCAAGTCAATCTTTGTCCACCTCAGGTTTTGCGCCACCCTACATCTGGCAGACAAAACAAGGCACTTCTCGGTAATCGTTGACCGGGTGTAATTCGTCTGTACCGCGTTGCGTGATCAGCAGGCTTACCGAAATGCTTCGTCGTGGTACCAGCTGCGTGGTCCTTGTTCCTATCGTCCCAGTCCGTTTCTCGGTGCTAATGTTTCAGGATGTAGTGGGTTCTCACCTGTCAAGCGTTCTCCCTATAAAAAGCCCCAAATGTCCGTTTAGCAACCCTGAATGTGGTGAATGTGGCTCTCCACTGAATGAAGCCATTGCCCTTGTTTTAGCTCGGTGGAGTTTTGTAGTCCAGAGATTGGGTGCGGGGTGTATTTGCCCCCCCCCCCCACTTTTGTAAGTGACCCACACATAGGCGTATGATCAGAGTTATCGGCTCCACTGAGTACAATTTCTTAACATTGCTCCGCTGTTTTGCGGTGGGCAGTTCATCATCATAATGTCATCATTATACACGTTAGCTATAGGTGGATAACATCTCAGCTATTGTGCAGTAATACAAAAGAGAAGAAAAGAAAAAATACAACAAGGGCACGCCGGCTGAGTCCCTAGTAACGGATGGACGTTGTTCCGGAGAGCTAACTACCGGCTATTGTGCCACAAAAGTGGTATGAATTGATATCGCGTCGGAGGGGAGGGAAAAAGAAACTCACAACACGAACGCCACTGTGATCACCTCCTAGCTGTATAAACAAGTGTATCTAGCCAAACGTGTTCATCGTTTTCGGACCCTAGCCAGGGAGCCGAGAGGCTCCAACCGAGGCCAACTTCAAAGTAACGTCTTTCATTCCTCTTGATCAATTTATGGCTTGGCCACCTCCTCTTCTGGTTAACTCATCCAAATGCTCGCGGTTATGTCCCCTAAGGAAAGTCCCTACTTCGGCTATGGCGACCGCTGATGCCACATCCTCCGAACTCATCATGGATCGCTCAGTGTTTTGTTCGGTCATCTTTTTACGATAGCTATATCTTCCTTTGATTTTAATAGATTTTATGGGCTCCACTTTCAAACAGCTGATATATATATATATATATATATATATATATATATATATATATATATACATACATACATACATATCCGCTCGCGTAGTCCTTTGTTTAAGAGTAACGCAAACATAGCTTAGAGAACCTGAAATAAGTCTGTCGTTGGATGGACAGCTTAACCATCTAAATTTTCAAAGTTGGGGTGTCAGTGTTGGGAGAAGAATTGCTATGATGGGTCTTTACCCCCTCCCCTGTTGAGATCCCCACCATGAATGCTGCGCACTAGATATATATATTTATTCACAGTCTGTTAACAGACATTGTGCCATCAGAACCATGGCAGAAGAAAAGAAGTGCAGAAGATGGGAACACTAATGCGAATAAAAATGTGGAAAACGATTTTTTTGGTTTTACACACACCATTTTGTTTTCTTATTTTGTTTTGTGCATTTTTGTGTGCATCAAAGGTATGGTGAAATTGCAGAACAGCATTGACGCCACTGATGTCTGTTGCGGGCCATGACGTCTAATGTTTCCAACCACTGCAATTCAGCATCTCGTGGTCCCCAACCTGAAAGGCGGACTGGTCCGACTGCCGCCAAATTTGAGGTTGCCTTCTTCATACTCCTTCTCCACGTCATCGGCTGTCCACCGCGGCACTTTTTCCAATCCCTTCCTGGGAGTGCAAATAGCGCTCGACGTGGAAGGCGATGGGCTGACATGCGCAGGTGACCGAGCCAACGATTGTGATGTCGGAGAATAACGTCCTGAAGACTGGCACTATACGCCCCAAGCACGCGGTCTCGCACCTCTGCGTTGGTTAAATGGTGTTGCCACCACACCCGAGCAATCTTTCGTAGACAGCGATTGTCGAAGACCGACAGCCGCTTCATATCTTTCGAGCGAATAGGCCAAGTCTCACAGCCGTACAAGAGTACTGCACAGACGGAAGCATTGTACACCCTGCCCTTGAGCTTGAGACTGACATCACGACGACGCCATAGGTGTCTCATTTTGAGGAATGCAAGGCGGGCCTTCGCAATCCGTTATGAGACTTCATCTCCAACACCGCCACCAGCCGTGATGCAACTCCCTAGATAAGTAAAACAAGGGACTTGCTCCAGAACATGTTCAGCAATGGTGAGGGCGGGTTCATGCACCTGCCAGCCCTGGAGCAGCGTTTTACATTTTCCCGGAGTGAAGCATAAGCCGTACTTAGACGCCTCCGTTGTCAACCGGTCCAGAGCGTTCTGGACGGTTTGTGGGTCGTCCCCCAGTAAGGCCATATCATCGGCGTAGTCCAAGTCCGTGACTCTGTCTCCAGGGAGGAGTTCAACACCGCAGTCCTGGACACCTTCCATTTCTTTTAAGAGCACATCTTCGATGGCGAAATTGAAGAGGAAAGATGAAATAGGGCAACCTTGGCGAACACCGTTGGTCCCAACATATGAAGAGGAGTGCGTGCCGTAATCCCTAACTTTGCCCGACGTGTGACTGTAAAGTTCTTTCAGGATGGTTACAAACTTGTCGGGCCCATCTTTCTTCAGTAAACAGTTCCACAACGCAGATCTATCTACCGAATCAAATGCCGCTCGTATGTCCAAAAACACTACGATTGTTGGCCGCCGTTGGATGTGACGAAGTTCGAGAACTTGCCGAAGCGTAAAGATTTGGTCGATGCAGCCGCGGCCTGGACGAAATCCGGTTTGTTCTTCTCGGGAAAACTCCTCTCTAGTCGTTGAAAGCCTGCCAAGTAGGACCGACACGAAGATTTTGGATGCGACAGAGATTAGGGAGATTCCGCGGTAGTTGCAGCAATCGGCACAGGAGCCCTTCTTATTAATCGGAACAATGACTGATTCTCCCCATGAGCTCAGAACCTACTCCTTAGTCCAAACTTTCGTGAACAGCGATAGGATTTCGCTGACAAGTACACTCCCACCATCTTTGAATAGAGCCGGTGGCAAGTTGTCGGGACCCGAAGCCTTATGGCGTTTCAAATATTGGATTACATTTCGAATCTCTGCTTCATTTGGGTGGGGGGGACTGTGGAGACAGGTCATGCATCATACATTGGGGCTGGAGGTGCCGCAGGGGGCTGTGTTGGGTGGTTGAGTTGAATAGCGAAATGCTCTGCCAGGCGACCCAGTCGCTTGTGAAGGTTGGTGATCTTCGTGCCGTCTGATTCGCAAATCGTCTGGCTGATGGCGTGGAAATTGCAACCAGTGGCCCTGATGATGTAAAATAGATGGCGGAAGTTGCCAGCTGATGCAGCGGCTTCCATCTCACTAGCTTGTTTTGACCACCAGGATTCACGATCAGAGCGAAGACTTGCATTTCAGCTGTTGCGTAATAGACCGGCGGTGTTCGTTGTACTCTGCGCCAGCAGACACCGCCCGTCGACGATCCAGTAATTCTGAGAGTCTTCCCGAGATCCAGCATTTGGAAGTGGAGCGAGTGAGGCCACAGCTGGACAAACCAGCCGACAGCAAGTCTTGTTGCACTCTTGACCAGTGTTGAGTGAAAACCAGTGTGGTCTGACCTGTACATTCCACCCTACCTACCTTTTGAGTTGTTTCTGACCTCTTATGTTTGCTCTCCCCTTGATTCGATTCTTATCAAAATACTCTGCCATGTCCTCTGGTCACTGGATCTAGGAGGCTATCAGCTAGTATTGTCAGTCACAACGAAATGCACAGCATTCATTATATTGTGTTTTGACTGTTTCGTCACTGTGTTGCATCGATGCACAAGCATAAGCATGACAGATACAGTAATGTGGAACTGCGTTACGTTGTTGTGCAGAATCCACATTTTGGACTTGTGTATAAGCTTAGAAGCATTTCTGATAAATGGACCTTGACAGGT
>CALYDF020009064.1:0-11086 GCA_944474145.2 Dicrocoelium dendriticum
TACAGTGTAAGGTGTGGTCAATATCACCTTCCACAGATTGTATGGGCTCATTAGACAAACCACTGGTGCATTGTTCTTGTATAGATCCTATCGCGTTTTGTGCTTTGAGTGACACATTATCTCTAGGAGGAATATTGATGACTATCATCAGCCGAAGCTCAGATGGTAGCATGCAAAAAAACATGTACCAGCATTTTAACAGCAATGCTACCATATGTTTTTACTACAGGACCAATTTCAATACTTCCGGTCCACTTCCTTTGTAGTTCGGTGAGGTAAGCAGCCGTGACACAGAATTGCTAACACTTCTTATAAGCAAAGTGCTCAGTGAACATAATGCCGCTGTAATTAATCATGGATTATCATTTCATGCTCATCACATGCTTCAGTTTCGGGAACCCGGTGAAGAGGTATGGTTCTGGTTAAAGTTTCCTTCCACTATTCCTCTAAGGTGCGGTTTACACCATGACGCTCGCCCCATGGGATATCTGGAAAGATACGGATGGAGTAGTGTTTATTTCTGAAACTACCTGTCGACAGTAGTACTGATTCTACTTCATTGGTGGAGCCCATCACAACACGAATAATTATTGGCTCTCCTAAATGCATAGAGTTAATATGTCGCATTATACACCCTACCTGTACAGGTTTCAATACAACTCCGATTAGGTTATTAATAATGTCCCACTGTTTGAGGTCATCTAACTGCCTACGTCTTATAGATGTCGACTTTGATTCTAGGATATTGGAACACAGTAAACTCGGTACAGGTATTTGTTTCTTTACAACTTACGACATGTCGCCGTTAGTGGTTGCAGTACTCGGAGATGTACTGCAGGAAACCGGTGGGGCTTGCACTGGAAAATCTCCGCTACACTTTTCACTTTCAGATACAGTTGGGAGTGATGTTAATTTTAAATGATGGCTCCACTGGGAAGCAACCGATACTTGAATTTCGCTAGTACCGGCTTTGCTCTATTTCTACGCACTCCGTTGGTCGATTGGATATATCCTCAAGCGTAATTACTCCGATCGAACTGGGAATCGTATTAGTCAAATATGAGCATCGTGTTGTATTGAAACAGCAGTTGATGTTTTGGGCTCTTGGTGTCATGTTGCTTACGGTGTTACTAGCCGTTTTGCTCGGGATAAGGGCAGCACTTACGGCGGAGGATTGGGTCGCACAGTCCGCCATGCTTTCCCATACCGTAGTGATTTTAGTGGTCACTATTTTCTCAAACTTGTCTATTAGCTAGTTGTACTACTGTGCTAATAGAGGTACGCTTTTTATCAGTGGGATAGATGTGTATTCTACGCAGAAGCATAGAGAATTCTTTTGTTATATAAGTTGGCCTGACTAGGTTTAACTCGGAGGCATCTCGCATGGAAAAAGATGCAAAAGTTGAGGCACGGAATCACCACTTAACAAGTTTGGAATATGATACACGTAGGTCTTTAGACTGGGGCACACTGGGCATTGCGCTTGGTGAGGAAAGGATACGAAACATTTGAAAGACTCACCCTCTATGGTAAAACGTTGTTAAGTTACTGACTTTGTCGTTAAGACCACAGTGTTCGTGTTGCAGTTTTGTGCTCGAAAGTTGTTTTCTCTGACGTGCCAGTCGAACGTGTCAGCGTAAAATTAGGACGGATTACACGAGGGTTTGATTGAGGATTTTAGTGAGTATGCCTATGTGTCATGCCCGGTGAATTTGCCTTAAGACCTGTAGCTGCCCCAAGCAATGTTGGAGTTGAACGAGTGACAGCTTTTTCGAAAGCCGTTGAAATGATCTATCGAGTGGGACTAAACTGTGTGTCCGATGGTTGGAGTTACGCAAAATTTGGCGCTCGGATATTGGCGAAGCATCGCCCGGAATTTAGAATTCAGGATTAAGGTAGAATGCACTGGAATGAACTCTAGAAAATAGTGTCACACGGTGTAGCCTTTAAAAGCACGACGACTAAGTATAGATACAAAGGTTACGACATAATGCCTTTGAGCCACAGTGAAAAACCACGAGTGCACATGTTTGATTTTCGCGCAAGTTCTCTCAAGTCACAACTATGGTCATGCCTGTGCAGTCTTTTCTGTCCTAGTCAAGAATAAACATTTTATTGTATTTTATTAATTTTATTCACTTAGTTTCGAAAGTTGACACGTTAAGCAAATCTTCGTCTATATGCGGATTTCTTTGGTCATGTTCGGCCATGCAAAGTGTTTGGTGATCATTTTGACAATTGCACGTATAACGGGATTCCAGACGTTATGAACAGCCTGGAAAATGGTCCCTCCTATCGATGCAGTAACCAATGGTCCTTGAATTGCCGTAGAAAATGCAATCAATCGTACGTGGTGTATTGTGCAGTGATATTGACTAGAGATCCAGCGAAATCTGTTTGGAAATCACCTGCGGCTGAGAAGGTTCGTCATTTTGTATTTGAGCCATGCGTTCCAGATCATTGGGAGACTTGTCTACCAAATCAACTTGCAGGAGTGACAGTGTATAAGTGACTGTTATCTGGTCCCGGAATATGTCGGATATCACTGGTGTATTGTGAAATGAAGTAAGCTGACGTAACTCACTTGGTGACTATTTATCTGGTTTAGCCTATAGAGCGAATACCAAGGTCTTGTGCTCAGTAAAAAAGCCAACTGTCTTCCTTCCAGATGACGAAATTGGTTGATGCTTGAGCATGTGGCAAAGGACTCAAGATCAGATGTACTGTATCGAGTTTTGCCTGGTGTGAGCTTGTGATGAAAAATACAAATGGTTGTTGGATGATATCGACAGTTTGTTGCAAAACAACCCCGATAACAGTATTTGATGGAGCGAGATTTAACAACATCTGAGCATTGGGTTGCAAGTAGAAAGACATTATTGTAGCAAGAAAGAAGCGGCAAGAAAACACAATCTTTATTGCACATCATCACTGTTTTCACAAACTTAGCGAACGCGTGAATTTATCGACCATGTTTCCGACCCACCACACAACATACGTAAGGAATCGCAACAAGTGACATGCGTGCCTCGTCAGCCGGAATATTTCATGGCCTTGGCTGCCTGTCTGACCTCATAGTTTTGCTTCGTCGCTCGCATTCTGACCAGCCTGGGGTTGTTCTAAAGCTTTTGGTTTGTTTGATCTCGGTTGCGTTATTCCGTATGGGGTTTATCCAGGGTGCACCGATAAAGGTGTTTCTGTCTGATTTGTTGGACTATCGACACATCCGTTTTAAGTATTCTCTGGATCAAGCAGTTCTCGTTCCTTGCTCACGTTCTGCGTTCTGCTGGTATTGTTGGGCTAAGGTTATGCTGTCCGATCTCATCCAGGATGTCTGCGTCTGTCTCGGTTCACCCTCGTTCTATTGGCCTTTCATTCTCCTGCGTGATCGCAGCCTTTCGCGCCACTACACCCTCCCCTGCCCGAAGTTGCTTTTCCTTCAATTGTCATAGCTGCAATAGCGCTGAGTTCACACAGCGTTTCGCCGTCCCACTGTCAATTTTAAAGTTCACTCTTTTTTGCTCAATCACCATGTACGGACCTTTGCAACCTTCCCTGAACTTGCTCGCACCAGGTTCCCTTTGTCTTGGTCGATCGTTGTTTCATACCTTGACTTTTTCCCCACTGCTCAAAGGTCTCCACTTTTGCGTTGCGTACCTGACATAATAGTTCCGATTAGTTCGTAACTGTCCATATTTCACTTCTCTTCTGGCAGTTGCTTCCCAGATCTCGTGATGCGCTTCTGAATGTTTCCACTCACGACCATTCATTAAGCAGGTATCGCGCGCAATTCTTGGTTCTCTTATGAACTGTAATTCGACTAAAGCGACCTTTGTAGTTGACTGCATGCTGGTTTGATTAGCGAGTAGAACCCCAGGCAAGTCTTCCTCCCACGCTAGTTGCGCGCAGTTTATCCATGCCTTCGTGGTCTTATTAAATCGCTCTTTCTTTCCGTTGGTTTTTGGGTCGTACGTTACGTCCGTCCTCTCTGGATCCCCCACTTGTTCAACATCGCATGAAAAGCCTTCTATTCATAGCAATGTCTTCGGTTCGTAATAACGTATTCCAGGACTTCATACCTTGTGAGCACCTTGAATTCGTGCACCTGTGACACGGTTTCGCCTGTGTAATCTTCGATCTGCATGACATCTACCCATCAAATGAAGTGGTCAAGCCTCACTAAGGGTGATTGTTTCTTGAACCACTCAACGGTAGATGTCTAAATACCTCCAATCCCCAACACCATAACGGTTCGACTTCTTAAAAGATTGCATCGGTGGTCCCGGTGCATCTTTCTTGCAGCTAGTTTGGCAGGTTAGGTAACGCCGAATGTATGCAGCTACGTTCTTTCGCACGTATGACCAAAACACTCTTCTCAGTAGCAGTCCAAATAGTCTCTCAAAAACCATTTGGACATTATCATGAGGTAAATGAATTACCTGTGCTCGTTGGCTTTCTGAAATATACAGTAGTTTTATCTCGTTATTTGCCACCACTAAATTACAGTTTGTGAGGTAAAGTCTGTCCCAGATCCGGATTAGTTTCTTCAGCTCTTCTGATGTTGCTTCCGGTTTGTTTACAGATTGTTAATGAGTACACATACTATACGAATTCATCCGTCCTCTGCTTTTCCAGTAGGTTCCTATCTTCCACCTTAACTGCGCGTACGGGTATAGCATTGTCTGGCATGAGTTGGTCCAAAGCCGGGCACGACAGCATGTCTGGTAGCACATTCTCTATTAAGCCTATGTGCTTGATAGTAAAAGTAAATTCTTGAAGCCGGTAGGCGCATAGTGTTAGAGGCCCCCTCGGATCTTTCGTCGTCATCAGCCATTATAACGGTTTTTGGTCAGTAATGACATGGAACACATTTACTAAAATGTGCGTTCTCTACTTTTCAAAAACCTACACGATCGCAAGACATTTCTTCTCGGTTCAATAGCCATATTACGCCCAATGGGCTTCCGCCTATGAATGAATTGTGTAACAATTCGTTCACTACTGACCAGAAAAGCATGGAGTACACGCAAGGTATTAAGTTTTTGTGTTGCTTATTGTAGCTAGACCAACAAGATAACGTATCGCATGCAGAAAGTAGTACATTCTGAACAATTTTTAACATTAAATTGTTCGGAACACTAAAATCACAGCATTGCGTGAACAGTGTACTCAATTGTGCACTTCAGTCGAAACAATCTGTGAGTACATTGCACTGCATGAGGTCCATTTTATAGAAATTTGAGGGCGATGCATTTAAGGCAGCTAGTCTCTGCAAAGGATTCATTATGGTTGTAGGCATGTCAACTATTAATAAATGATCAGCATATGCAGCAATTTATGGACACTTTTCGAGAATCGGTTTCAGGTCAGCTGGTAGTCCAAAGGAATTTACCACAGCACCTACACGCATTTGGGCGGTTGTTTACTATTGCTTCCAACCGTTGTGCGAAGTAGCTTAGTTCTTTGTCTCAGCTTTTGGCCTAATATGGAAGCATCGTGGCCTGTGATGCTTATTTTCTTCATCGAGCGAGCCTTTACTGTAGGCATGATAATGAAACGGAAATAAGTTTCATTGAAATAAAATCAAAGTAACTACTGGAATGTGTGCTAACATCAAATTCTTAAATAAAAAGCCGCGTCTAATATATAATGCTGGTGAAATTGTAACCCCCGAAACTGGGCGATTCAATGAGTTACGAAAACTACCCAAAGCAGTAAGCTATTGGAATCGTCGCCTCCGATTAGCATACGCTGTTAATTTGCACACGCCAATTCTCTATCAATACCAAGCGCATTCCTATTGTCTCACGATATCAATGACACATCGGTTGGCATTCGAGTCAGCACAAGCTTTCCTGAATATTCGCGTGACAGGTCACAAGCGGTTCACGTGAACGCATATCAACCTTGGAAGAAGCATATGCCATCGATTCGCTTTTGTAGGAAACGGGTTTAACCGTAATTGTAAGGCAAAAACCAAATTACATTTTCTACCGTTTGAAAAAATGGGCATTTAAGAGTAGAAAACTAAATTTGGACAACTCAAAATGCACTGAAACTAACACTTCTTACTGAGCGCTCTTTATCACACATACACATAACATTATTACAAATCGTCGCAATGACACATAGAATCTGTCTTTACGATTAGCCAATAGTCGTAACTTTAAGCGCAACACAGAGAGATGCACAATCAGCTTCAAAGTGTTTTCATCACGTACTCAGTGTTTACTTATGCTACACCTAAATGAGGGGAAAAAGTGCAATGGAATAAAGTTATAACATGGGTAAAAGGAGCTAAGTTTTAACTTGTCTAATGGGAAGGTGTGTAAAATAAAAACGTCAAAAAATTGACAGTAAAGCGAAATGCATTTCTTTGGGATCACCTTAATTTCCACCTTAACACACATATATCAGACTACTCCGATTATCCAGGGGCTGTTGTACACAATATTTGTCTGCGTCTTGTCATCACTCGATGAGCGGAATTCAAATCAACTAATACAGCTGTTATAGTGCATCGTCGGGTCGTTTTGTAATGAAAAGGAACGTGTACGCAGAAATGTAAAAAGTCGGAAAAACTAGTCAATCGTCATTCCAACGGGGTGCATAGTTTGGACTGTTTTAGCTGGGGACCCCAAAATTTTGCGACTTGTCTGAATATGATTACATCATAGACGTAAATAATTTGGTTGTGCAAACCTAGGCCTTTATGTCGCAATTGGTATTGCAACTATAACAGGACTTTCTATTATTTAAATGTGCATCGCTGCGTGTTTTCTTGTTCAGCTAGCTCGTGTTTTAACAAGCATTTCGAAACCTGAATTGCCTAACCAACAGAAGCAAAAACAATTTGCGGAAAAATAGAAGAGTCAAGCCATCAACATATAATACGTAAGACATCAGCAGTTTGTTTTGCGTTTTCGGACACATTCGCTGATTAATCCGAACAGCCAAATTCAGGTAGCATCACAATCCTATATCCCGCTGTTCTGATGCTGTCTTCATGATGTTGGCTCCAAGTTTGTATGCATGTGTGACCTATGGCCTACATGTAGTATTTTACTCTTGTGCGCGTCAAACCGAAGTGGATTAGTAGCTGGTCATTCCAAAGCACGGGCCACTTTTTGGTTGCTGATCACTCGCCATATTTTGCTGTCACTCTCAAATAGTATGAGATTACACTGGATGAAGCGCGCAGTCCACCAGAATAAGACTTAAACATGAGCTGCATACCCGAACATTTAGCTGCTGCTGATGTATAATATGTTTGACTCATCCAAGGTTCTGATTTTTAATTCCGTAGACTAGCTGCGTTTAGAGGAGTTGGTTACCTAGACTGTTTAAGACAAAGTATGGCTGAATAATGTCGGTTCCAGATCCATTATCCGCTCTTGCTTTCCAACGTCCACTCGCAACCAGTGGGATGGTCGTTCATGACCTATGTTAACGGAAACCGTGTTACTTCGGCGCTATTATGTTAGGTCATTATAAGTAGCCCAGTTTGCCACCGTCATTTTCGGCTCCATCACTTTTGAGAGCGCTGAGAGAGAAATTACTACACGATCGACGTTGGGCTCCGAACGAAAGTTTACTTTAATTACCAGGAATAATGAGGAGAAGATTTTAAAAGTCAGAAGTCTGCTGTTCATCCGGGTCACATTGAAAATATCTGGCTGACGACTATCCTAGTTGCTAAAGCATGCAGTGCATATAGGGGCACCTTGTCAACTCCGGGTGAACTATGGATGCGCGAAGATAGCAGCTTCCTCTTAACGGTCACTTCACAAAAATGGGTGAATAATGGCTTCTGTTTTGAAGAGGAGGGTTATGTGACGCATGATGGCGGCGCGTCGGAATATGGCAGCCAGTTGGAGCCGTAGGACGTTAAATGCTTCTTAGGCCGTTTTTAACAAATCTTTTTGCTGAAATAAGTGAAGAGCACTGCGTTCTTATTTCCAGAGGTTGTTTGTGTATATTTACCTTGTATCTTTACTTAACACGGAACGCCGTAGCTGGGCTCCTTTATTGTAATAACTTTCTCCACTAAAAAGTGTGGTGCAGTGAACAGGTTGCACTAAATATTTGCTCAAGTTATCAAGGTTAGGGTATGCTCTGGACACCGCTTTCATTACCGCCATGCTTTTCTGACTTCACTCAGATTGAATGATGGTGCACTTCCAAAACGAAGTCATGTTTCTGGCAAGGATGTGATTTAGATAAATGAACTTGCCACTTATATCCATCCAAGTATTATCGATGGGGTTGTTAGCACAAAATGCTTTGATGGTTTATCTAAGGATTTTTGAAATATGTGAAAGCCTGCAAATTTTAACGCGTTCCTCTGGACATTCCGTATAACACATGCAGTCGTAAATTATATTGACCTTATCAATTAGCCTTAGGTGACTCTCAATATGTAGCTCATCGCTCATGAGGTCTTCGCTCTTGAGAATTGAGGCAAAAGTTGTTAGTTCATTTCCTGCTCCAAACTTCTTCTGCATCTGAGATGGTCGCGTAGCGGATCAGTTGTGATAAACTCTTGCAGGTCGACTTTGAAATCTACGCACTGCGGATATCGGATGATTATTCACATCGAAAATGTGAACCCTTTTTTTTCATGAAGTGTCTGCAGTCTGAAGCGAAAGCTTACCGATGTTTGTCTAGATAATCTCTGCGTTGTCGTTCAAAAAGGAATTTTGCGGTCAAACAGATTGACAGACGAACAAAAGGAACTCTAAATATGTGTCCCTTTAAAGGAGCTTACTCTTACTATGAACAACTTCGTAAAACACGAAGCTTTGAGCAAACAATTGTTTTCGATTACTTCTTCATCAGGCTCATACAGTAATATACATTATGTTAACGTCTGCTGAAATCGTTAGTGTAACAAAGAAACAATTGATTAGACAATTTAACTTGTGATCGTGATGGCCTTCATCTGATCACGTGACTGAGGTCAGGTGAATTTGCGGAGTACCATTACTTCCTTCACGGCTGGTGGTCGGCCAGGGAAGTTGTAGTGTTTGTATTAGTTTCTTCTGAACACACAAGTTCGGATTTGTTAGACGTATGCATATTGCCTCAGCGGTGGTGAGTATGCTTGCTCTTAGACGATGATTTTGTCTTGATGGTGTTTTGTAGAGAATTTGAAAGGCTGTTCGTTTGTCTATCTGGTGACCTGTGTTTATTAGATGGTTTGTAATCGCACTGTAGTTTGTTCTATTCTCGCGCGTGTAGAGCCAACCTGGCAGGTGTTCCTTAATTCTCTTACCTAGATGCCTGGTCGTCCGTCCAACGTACCTAGCCCCGCACGGGCAGGTGAACCGGTAGATTAACATCGATTGGAGATGATCAGGCACTCGGTCTTTGAATCTCGGAGCTAGTAAAGGTTTGCTCGTGAAAATCACATTCAGTTGAGCCGCATTAATGGTCTTTTTGCAGCTTTGCTGTAGTCGGCGTGTGCATGTTTCAGCCGCACTATTTCCTTTGAATGGAAGTGTCAAGTAAAGCTGTTTCTTTTCAACGATTTGTTTTGATTCGTTTGGTATGCATCGCTTCATATGGGTCTCGATAATTCGCTCCGGATATCCATTTTCGAGAAGCGCCTCTTTGATTCGTGCGAGTTCGGCTTTTATTATATCTTCGCTGCAGATTTTATATGCCCGATCGGTTAGCGTTCGTACCAGCGTTCTTTTTTGGCTGAGTGGGGCGAAACTATGAAAGTTCATGTATTGTCCAGTCCAATATGGCTTCCTGTATACTTTGCTTTGGATTGATCCATCGGTTCTTCTGATAAGACTTGCGTCCAAAAAATTCATTTGGTTGTTGTTTTCTTCTTCAGCTGTAAATGCGGCATTGGGGTGCGCATTGTTGAAACAGTCGATTATATCTTGGTGTTTGGTGATCCAATCAATTATACAAATTATATCATCCACATAGCGCCGATAGAACTTCAGACCGGATATGACCTGTTTTAATGGACCGTTTTCTAGCATTCCCATATAAATATCCGCTAACAATGGACCAAGCGGGGAGCCCATTGCAACGCCATCAACCTGTCTATAAAACTCACTATTGAATTGAAATTGAACGTTTACGTACATCTGAGTATCAGTTCTTTCAGTTGGTTGCTTCCTATACCGATATTTATACCATGCTGGTCGATGTATGAGCACAGGTAGTTAATTGTTTCTATCAGAGGCACGTTGGTAAACAATGAAACAACATCTAAGGAAAACATCCGATGTTCTTGGACATTCATATCTCTAATTTCGTTGATAAACTGGAATATATCTGCCAGTCTGTGAGGAGCAATCATTTGTCTGATGGGATTCAGCATTTTTGTCAGCCACTGCGCAATGTTGTGGTACGGTGAATTCCTCATATCTAGTATGGGTCTCAATGGTGTGTCAGGTTTATGTATTTTTGGGAGACCATAAAGGCGAGGAGTAATGGTGCCTATGGGACGAAGTCGGTCGTACGTTTCCATGGTGATGGCGCCGTCGTTCACTAGTGATTTCAAACACTTGATCAATTGATTTTCTACACATTCTGTTTTATCTTTCTGTTGTTCACATCTCACGAAACGTGAAGTGTCCGAGAGTATCATTTTCATTTTCTTGATGTAATCTGCACGATCCATCAGCACAGTCCCAGATCCCTTGTCTGGTTTGGTTATGATGCGATCTTCGTTTTTCTGAAGTTCTCTCAAAGCATCAAGGTGCGCTTTTGTCAGTAGTCGATGGTGTTCTATTGGTTGTCTTTGGTATTGAAAAGAAACGTTGACCAAAGTTGATTTGAACTGTTCAAGTTCCATATCAGAGTTGGCCACCAAGTCGTTCGTCTGCTTGAATAGGTGTTCAAACTGTGTTTCTATTTCAACACGATTGTATTTGTTTTGCGGATGGCTAAATTTTAGACCAAGTGAAAGTGCTTGCAGCTGCAGTCTGTCTAAATGAACACTAGAAAGGTTGTGCACGTATTGTTCTGGAACTGATGGAAACCTGGTTTGACCCTTTGTTTCGCTTAAGTTTTTCTGCATTTTGCATCGTTTCTTGTCTACCTGTTTAGATGTTACGCCTCT
>CALYDF020009065.1:0-11133 GCA_944474145.2 Dicrocoelium dendriticum
ACAATGAATGTAATTGTGTTACTAAATTTTTCAGGCAAACGATTCTCACACCCATATGCTTACAAGGTACAATAGGTGTGAAAATGCCGTACGGAGCTGAATATTAATCACACACACTCTGAACGATAGATTCAATAGTCACAGCTGTGCATAACGTACAAAGTCAACAAATGGAATAGTAGGTAATTATCGCTTAGGTAGTAAGAATATATAGATCACCATAATGAGCATCAAATAGTTAAGTAACCTTGATCGTTGGCCAATGTAACAAAACTGGCCATCTTTGTTTCTTTTGAACACATGACTTAGATGTCAAGTGGAGAATTTTGCGGACACTGCAATCGAGAGCAACTGTTTGCGAAAACATCATGTGTAGCGTTAAAGTAATGTGTAGATTATTGTGAAGTCCTTTGCTGATGCCGCTTGGCCGTATTCAAGCTGTGGCAAAAGCGAGCTGGTAAAAGGCATAATTTCTCCTCTGTGGAAAAATGTTGGTAAATGCTCGCTGATCCTCTTGAATAAACGCCTCGATTTGTGGCCAGAGTTTCATGCACATAATAGCACGGGTATTGATACACAAGCATGTATAGAGCCAAAGACCGCAGTTTATCCTTCAAAGATCTGTCAAGCAGTGGCATATTGTAAGAAACTATTCTCATACGAGCTGCGAGATAAGTCTTCACAACAGCGTCCTTCAGACGTCGGAGCAACACCTCAGCGAATGTAAGGCTCTTGAATGTGAAATACATAAAAGAATTCTTCCTTTGGAGCAATGCTTCTGGATGGCTTAGGTTTACGTGTATTAAAACTCTTCTTAGAAAACCTTGTCCGGACACCATTTAATCTATAGGCGTCGCTGATTATCCGCAGTTCCCCATTGCCGGTAACTGGCGTGCAGATACTCTTCGCCCTGAAGACGAGAGATTGTACCAAAAATCTGTTCGTACTGTAAAGGTATCTCGCTGTGAAATCTGGTGTACTCTTCGCGCCAGGTGCTTGTCCTTTGTGCTCTTCTAATGTAAGATCCTTCGGAGTTGCGGTTAATCTTTATATTAAGAAGCAAATGCTGTTCTCTAAAGCCTTGTTTGCAGGTGAAGCGAAGGTTCACATGTGCGCCGTTAAAGACGTCCAGCAAATGAATGACGTGAGGTTCAGACTTGCAAAGGACGAACGGGTCCACCGTATATCGTACACATCTAACAGCCTGATTAAAAATGGAGACCCAAAACCTGGTGGGGAGATGACAGGTTCGTCTCCATGGTCAAGTAAAAATACCAAGAATTACCATTGAACAGCTCCAAGTAAATAGAATATAAATATGCTATTGCAGAACTGCGAGGTACCGAACTAAATTGTTTGATTGTCATTGAAAATCAGTAAAGCCGTCTTTGGGAAAGTAAGTGAAGTGCGACAGAAAATCAGTCATCTAATGGAATTCATATAAAAACAGGACTACAAGTGAGTAAATGGTGACAATGGGTTTACGAGGCGAAAAGTACGTATATGTCAAGACCCCGTAACACTGGCATTTCTCCAGGATGGTAATAACGAACACCATTTAGCATTATAAGTGAATTCTTTAGAATGAATAATTGTTCTTCATGTCTAAACTGATGTTCAAGAGCCCAAGCTAGCTGGTTAATTAGAACTGATTAGCCAATTCCAGAGGGGAACCAGCTTGCGTCGATAGAAATAGCGGTAGAAGTTCCAGGAAAAACTGGCAACCAACAAAAGGTAGCCAAACAGACAGACAAATAGCAATGCACCAAAAGCACTATCGAACGATGAATGGCATGCAACGGTGCCCAGCTATAAGATGTACTGAAGCCTAGGCACGTTTGTTTATTTTACTTAATTTGCAAATAAAGAAATAGGCATATTTCTAGACTAGCTAGAGGCTGGCCCCTTAAGAATTCAGATCAATCTTTACACTAATCCTATGCTCTTGCATGGAAGTAGGTAAAATACGAGTATATGTTCCTAGTTGGCAATTACAAACGCATTGGCATTGTTTGGTGTACAGCTGATGGGGTCGTATGCGCCTACCTCGAAATGCTTCTGGTTCCTTCGGGCGATATTGAGCTCTTTGTTATTTGGTTGTGAAAGGTGCCCAGAGCCGTAGTGTGCCGGTTTTCTTAGGAACAGTATCCAAATCAACAAAACTTCACATTAAAGTTATTGGACATTTTTGGCCCGCATAGTCGCTACATTTATTGGTGCGCACATAAAAGAAATAAGGGTGGCGGAACAATAAGGGATACGAAAAGTTAAAAAATACTTTCGAGAATGCAAATAAAAATAAAAGGGATTTGCTAAGATACATACTATGGCGGCTTGCTTCACTAGAAAATTAAAATTAACAAAAAGGGCGGCCTAACTTTCTAGCTCTGCTATTGATTTCTAGCGCCAAATTTTAACCTGAACAAATCTCAGAAATAAAGAAGAACCTTCTCTATGGCTACTATATTGTTTAAAGTAGCACAAAGTTAAGATGCTTGGAGCATAGTTTAACCGCTGATTACTTCAAAAGTAAAGAATATACAATGCATGCAGTATGTCGCGTGTTATTCGCAATTGAATTGTCGTCTACGAATAAAGCCATTATTATTTTTCGCTAAAATTGGCTTTCCGCTTTGCAAGCAGAGACAGAGAAAAGAAAAGAAAATGTAAAAAGTAGCGAGGTGGTATACGTTCTAAATAGGCGTAGCTATCTAGACATGCTTTATATAGACCGTAATACACTGTAAAAACTAGGGTCTTCGTAGGCGGCCAAAAGCACGCTTTGCAGGTATACATAGCAAACGTAGGCAAAAGAGCTACAATTTTGCGCAAAACACTAGAAAATTAGTAAGGAATATTATGTGTGCATGGGAATGTAGGAGGATTTATAATTAGCGCGCCGTCAGAAGGCCTTAGTATACAATTTGCAGTGGATACTGAGCCACATAAACCACTAGGAATATAGAGTTTAGTATTTTTATGCCTCTAAGTGCTTCTGAAGTTTATAGCAAGGCTGCATGAGCCAGGTCCACCTGAGTAACTGGGGACAATTCTGATCAATTGACACTTTTTGGCCTGGAAAATACACACGCTTCTTAGCTAAACTTCGCAAGTTTTATCTCTTAGAGCCGATTTTCTATATTCATGAGGCTATGTCTCCAACACCAGTGAGATAGAGGAGCCTGTCACTAATAATAAAAAGTGGGTGTGGGAAAAATTTAGAAAAATTTAGCAAAATGCTTTGGGGCGTGAAATCCATTTGGTTCTGCGCTGCTGGGGCATTACCAACTTTACTTCTGCGGATTGGGCTTGCTAGAACACAAGAGATGATTTTGCCTCATGTGTTGATACACACTATTGTGCAACTCTCTGCTTAATTTTGAGCTGTTTTCCTCCACTTTTAAGATTCGAATCAAACGCCAGCAGCTTTCCTCTAGGCGGAAAATTTAACTAGTACCATACCGTCGCACCCGTTATTTCCTTTGTGGTTTTCCTGACACGGGCTGTTCTAGCACCCTAAGCAAAGAGTGATAAAGTAAACCAATAGTAGGATAGTAACAAAACATATTGGGAGATGGTTGTTCACCCACCATTACACATAACGCATGGTAGGCTTTGGAGCCAGCTATAAGAAAAATGACGCACGGGCGGCCAAGATAAAACAAGTGGTGGTTGAAGGTTTCTGGTGGTTCAGCCAGCCAGTGTGACAGGGTCCTCTATTTCGTTGGTTAGCTTTCGCGCCAGTGATATGGAATCTGGAACGTTGAGTATTTTACTAGCAAAATCAGTTAAATAAGTGGATCTTGTTTTCATTACGCCTGTCTAATAGTGCTGCCAAGAGTGATAGGCGTATGTATACCAGATAAAGCTAAGTATATGGTGCCAAGAGAGGGTAAGTGGAGAGCAAACCGTCTGATAGTTGGGTCTATAACCTTTAAAGTGCTCTCTTTGTCAACAATATAAAAGATAAATGTTTTATTTTGCTGTTTACATACTGAAAGTAGTTGAAAACGGCGGAGTAAAGTAGCTAGTGCTCAGGCTTATTGAAAACGCATAAATTAAGGCCACTTAGCAACCGACATATACGAAGGCACATGAAGGCACAAATAAAGCCGGTATTTAGACGGTTTTGGACAATTATAATGCTAAACTTATGTTTATCAGCTACAACAATTGCTTCAAATGTCCTACTCAAGACCTATGTCTAGTAGGATACCTCTACTAGGCGTACTTCAAATGTCATAAGCCTAATACATTTTCCACGGTCCCAGTGGTTTATTGAGTGGAAAGAGATACATGTAAATCTGAAGACAAGGAATGGAGATGCAGATAAGTTGTAAGGAGTGAAGTTCGCCTGCACTAATGGCTTCGTCATTGCCCTTCATTATCCTATAGATGAATAACTACTGGTTTGCAAACCTGCCAGTCAGTAGGCTAGGCTGTACTGTTTGTTGAAATTATGAAACACTGACGAAGTGACCATTAAGAAAGAGAAGTTGGAGGGTTGTGGATACCAATTGGTCCATGTAGCCTTTGGATCAACGTGTCAATGAGGGCACCGAAGCACGTCAGAAACTAACCAGTACTGGCGAAATAGTTCTTGCGTTCAGAATTCTAATGTTAGGACCTGTACGATGCGTGCGACTGCTCCGACTGAGACATCCTAGTTGTTGTGATTGGGGTAAATAAATGAATAAATAAATAAATATTTTATTCCCGAAAATGCGAGGCACGCTTTTTGGGCACAATCAGCATATCGTGATATTGTACATGATAGCATGATTAGCAGCAACGATTGCGGGAGTAGTACAGTTGGAGTCAGCGGTGTGGGCCCATTTGGCCCAAAGGCTGTACGGTCTATGTTCACAGAATGCGTGATGTAGAGATAGGAATCCGATCACTAATGTAGAGTATGTTGATGAGGAACTAGTCCGATGAGTTTGTGTACACAGTGCGGGTCAGGTGAGTAAAGCATGAAGAAGAAGCTGCAAAAATATTTAAGAATAGTAGCACGTAACTGAGTAAATATGTAGGCTGTTAATGCGAGACCAGATACATGCACAGAATTTGTAATTGTGGTATCGGTCAACTTGAAAATGTGTGTTAGGGGCAGTGATTTTATTGAGTGGCGAGCCACATTCGCCAAGTCATCGTGTTCTTAAACAGATATTGGTTGCCTGTTTTAGGGAAATAGCTTGCCAGAAGAAGATACACGAATTCCTGGAACTCTGCCGACTAGTGATATTATATTGAAAAGGTTGCTTCCCATCGATTACCCTCGCGGATATTTGCAGTCGCGTTTAGCTAATATGTTCCTCATGGTTGTGTAGTCTCCTTCCGAGTCGACCGAGTGGTTTGTAGCCGTTAAAGTCGGACGACTCAGGTGACTTGTATTGAGTTGATTAGATTTCTGGGTTCCTTTATTGTGTCAGGATTGCAAAGTGCGGGTGCTTGTTTTCCTGTTATGATTCCGTGTCCAAGGGAGCATCAAAGTTATGTCCTCAGAGGTGTACCGTGCAGGCATTTTTCTCCTTTATTAAAGGGAGAGAAGAAAAACGGAGAAGTTAAAATCAAGTGGTAATTGATGGAGACAATTCCTGGGAGTTGTCCCTTATTCTTTCTTACAGGATGCCATTGTGGTAGCATGTACTCTTTCCATATTGCAATCATAAGACGGAATTGTCCGCAGGAGAACTCAAGTAGGTCTGGAAGATATCGTTGAAGCCTAAAGTCATCTTGTACACATACTGCTATCCTTAAACCCTAGAAAATGGGTGCGACGGAAAACGTTAATGTCTCTTAGGTGATAGGACGGCAACCATGATTAATGTGGATGAGCTTTGAGCTCAAGGTGCTTAGATGGCATGCACTATATCTTGAGCGTCCTCAAGCTACAGCAAGGCAAGTTTAGAAGAAGTGGTCTTGCGCATCGCAGATATGGAAGATGCTTCGTATATTGTCAAAACATAGGAATCGTTGTATCACCTTCCTGAATGCCTGCAAGTCTCGGATTTCTCTTATTCTGGAAGGCAACCTGTTCCATATGTTCCCTTACATAACTAAGAAGAAATTAGATCACAGTCCCTTCTTCGCCCATAGCAAAGGAATGGAATGGCCCTTGTTTTGTAGTTTAGATTCAGGTGCGCTACTTAGTTTAAGACAAGTGATATCACTGTGCAGCTATTTGTTAATTCGACTATGTAAGAGGCACAGGTTAAGGATATGCGCCTTTGCCATAAAGGCTGAATTTTGAGGTGTTCGCACCTTTGTCGGTAACTCAGCGCTTGTGGTGATGGAGTAAAAATCTTCGTAAAGCGCCGCTGAGCTTCTCAAGCAGAACACGGTTCGAATTCTAAAGGTTGCTGCGTATAAAAGAACAATTATAAAGATGTGGCCGGACGTGGCTCCCTTGCTAGCACGCGACGAAGAAAAACCTCCATCACATTGAGCAAAAACGTCCTTTAGCTTCGTCAATGGCGAAGCGCAGCAGAGGCTAAGCTTCATTTTGCTTCGCCATTGACGAGCATTTACGAAGGTTGGTCTTAGTTTTGCTTTCCAATTTATGAACCAATAAGAAGGTAGTTCTTCGTTTTTTATGTATAAATCTGATTGGTCCGAAATCAGTGCATATGAAGTTGTTTGTTGAACAATCTAAGCTTACGTACATTTGCCTAAATCGATTATATAGCGAAGTATATCGCGCAAACGTGGGCAGGTCAGGTAAGCCTGCGCGTTTGTTTGCAAACACTTTTGTACCATCAATTCCACTGCGCGGCCATTCGGTTGCTCCCAGGTTCCCTGGTTGCTTACCGTGTCGGTACGTCCATTGTTTTTCTCATCAACGCCTTTTTTCCAAACACCATTACTTAAGCAATTGTCTTAAGTTTAAGTTTTATGTTATAGAGTTGTGTATTCGTTTAACCAGGCCACGCTGTTTCTTTGCGTTATCTTAGGTACGCACATTAAACGTGCGACTGCTTCCCTGCTACCACGCGACGAAAAAACCTCTGTCACACTAAGCAAAACTTCATTTTGCTTCGTCAATGGCGAAGCGCAACGGAGGCTACTCTTCGTTCTGCTCCGTCACTGACGAACCTTCACAGAGCGTAGTCTTCGTTTTGCTTAGTCATTGAGAAACCTTTACGAAGGTTAGCCTTCGTTTCGCTTCAACAATGACGAACTTTTATGATAGTTATTCTTAGTTTCGCTTCGTCAGTGACGAAGCAAAACGAAGGTTAGTCTTACTTTTGCTGTTTCTGCTAAGAAAAACCTTAGTAATGCTTCGTCAATACGAAGACTACCCTTTGCATTTACTAAGGAAAACCTAAGTTTACTTTCGTAAATGTGGTCCGTCTGTCGTCTTATTGGTTGCGTTCGCCGTACGCAAGCACATGAGCATCATGAACTGTATTGCTCATTAGTGGATATAGACCTGCTTAGGCCTCGTGTCACTCAGCCGCAAACACTAAGCTTTTGCAAAGCGAAATCTCAGTTTACCTTCGCAAAACCTTCTTTTAACTTCGTACTCGGCCGGGCACGGTTAACTAAGAAAAACATTGTTTACCTTCATTTCTTCCAGCAGGCTCTTATAAACGTCTAGCCTTTGCATCTGCGGAGTTTGGTAAGGGCGTACGTGGAGCGATAATCCCCTTACTTTTGCCAGTTGATAATGAATGTGCTTTGCCAATTTGAGGCTCATGGAGTAGCGCATGCCCAGGTCTGTTGTCATGGCATGCTGTTTGATAGTGATGCCTTTTATCGTTAGGGACCCGACAGGTATAGAAAAATTGTGGGTCATGACATTAGATTTTTAAGCGGAGAACGACATTTGCCTGTGTTCGCACCACTTTTCAAGTGCGTTAGAATATCACAAGTGTGTTCTTTACAACTTTGCTACGGCTCAGACTGCGACTACTACGCAGGAAGAAAGTTCTGCACGCGCACATCAAAAGGCAGATATGACAAAGCGCATTTACAACGTTAAGCTAAAAGTAGAGTGATTGGAGATAAAGATATATAAAATAGTGATGATGACATCCACCCGATTGCGAGTTGCAGTTTAGATGAATCTAAGGCCAATTAGACGGAGACGAAAGGCGGGGAGCAGCTAGTTAGTAAGCACTATTTAATGACGATGGGGAAATACAAATGATCGCTAAACAAGGGATGCAACCAAACAGAATTGCTATAAGTATATGATAGGATAATGGGGATGAAGCGCTCATAATTCCATAGTCTGAAAGCCTTGAAAATCGAGCTAAACGTGACTAATACTGTGCCGTACAATGTGGGTCGTCAGCTTGATTAATGTTAAATATATAGGGAATTAATTACTCTCAAACGGCAACATCCACGATGTAAGGCATATGCAACTATGAGGTAAAGAGCAGATGCACATAGAAATAGATATGGTGCGCATAGTAATGGAAGTGATAGGTGCGAAAAGCTTAGACTATAATGGTCTAGGAGCCGCCGCACTAAAGTTGGCCATCCATTCGAGGCTAAATTTGGGCGTCGCAATGGGAGTAAGCAATATATTAGTAATGGGATTAATATGAAGGGCGACAACAGGAAATGGCAGTTTAAATATGGTAGCCATAAGGGTTAAATAAGACAAACAGGGCTATCACTGTGAGTAGTATTGCGAGGCCTCTGCCAAAGCAATATCGATAACGGCACTGAGAAGACCTGTCAGACAAAACTAGCTTAAAATTTCGTGTTATCTCCTCAGTACCAACACAATAACAGGGAAATCCTTTTATATGTCTTACGTGGCACAGTCAAGCCAATGAAATTTATGGTTATGGTCATTTCCTTGATGAAGCTACTGCAGGAAACTAAGTGTTTATACTAGTTTGGGTGTCGTATTATGATTAAGACGTAAAATTAAGGAGGGACAAATAAAGGGGGTCAACAGAAATGGACAGGTTAGTGATGGAAGTAGCTTTATTCATAAACGATCCCTAAGTGAAGGAAAGATAGCGCAGCGTCTGTAGATCCTAGACCGTTTTCATCGCCTTAGATTTGGGAACACTCAACGATACGTAGACTGGTCCACGGAGACAAGGTCAGGGTAGGACATTGAGAGCTGGCAGTCGGATGGAAGCAAGAATGAAAACGGAGAGTACCGTCAGGAAAGGACAGACACCGGGTGAATAAAGCTTTATTGCTTAGGAGTGCAATAGCCGACAATATTCTAGGGGTAAAGGGGATCGAGGCTTTGGTCTTCCGAAAACTTGTCGCTAAATTCACAACAGTCTGAGGAAATTCGAATAGCAGAAGACTGAGTAGAGAAGACTGGATTTTCGGCGCATTTGTTGGTGACCTACGGTTGAGGTGGAAAGACAATCAGAGAAGCTCTTCAGAAATAAGCAGGTTACAGATGGAATAGGCTTAATTATTAAAGGTTGCTCAGGTTTAGGAGCTTCCCAAGTTTGGAACCATAGCGCTGTGTTTTCAGCGCCTAGAAAGTTTACATATCCGTAATCATAGAAGCAGACAGTGGGTAATAGTATGTTCCGTTGTAGCTAACGCAGGGAAGGACCTTAGGAGCTGCCAGTCCAATTAAGAAAGGAAGAAAAACTTTGAGCACGTTGTGGAAATGACAGGGTTGGGATAGATAAGCTTTAGTGATAACGAGTAGGAAAGCAAAAGTGTTTCAACTGGTATTGGAGAGACTTCGGTATTCGGAAAATTGGCCTGTAACGACACCGTATTTTGAGAGAAGTCAGAAAGTAGGATAGCGCTCAGACGAAAATAGATTAAACAAATAAATAAATCATTTTCGCATACTTCGAAACAAAGTTAACCAGGCATGATCAATATTTTGCAAGCGATGGTTTCATAACAGACACTTTGCTTTATATAAAAGGCGCCGGTTGCATAATAGAGAGAAGTTACTGAAATGGCGGTAGCACTGGTCAGGAGCGAAATGTTTAACGATGTGACAAAAATCTGGGTAAAATTTGTAAAAGCGTAACATGTATAGTGGTGCCGGAAGGCCGAACTAGGTAATTGTATTCATAGTGTAAAATCCAAAATATTACATTGAGGAGAAAGGTTAGCCTGGTCAACTTGCCAGTGTGAGTTTGTGGGCCGTTAATTTATTCAGGGACAAGACACGTCTGCTGCTTTGCAGCGTAGATAAACGAACATTTGTGGTTTTTTATAGGGTGGATGTTTACCAAACAAAAAGCGCACCACGTTCTGAAACTCGGCCGTCGATCCGTTTGCATGGTACTGCATAGAGGAACATACAGAACAATTTTGCTTTTGCTTATTCGCAACCAATTGAGCTGCAACTCGGCTTTGGCTAACCAAATTGCTGCTTCAAGTTCCGCCCTTGGTCTTTGCAGCTGTTCGAAAGATGAAATATCCAGGAGAGTCGGGTGTAGGATTGTGCAAGCAGTTAATAGATTTAACATTTCTGAACTTGGGCTTTCCTGTTTATTTGGAGAGTTGATCTGGGAGGACAACTACAGTATGTCAGCAGAAATGGACAGGTCCAAGATGGCCATCAAGTAAGGGAGATATTGCGCTGGTTACGCAGCACGTGGGTGGTTCACATCTCGGTGATCCGGAAGCAGTCAGAACGCAGGAGACTTGTCAGATGGAGAGATTTCAGTGCCTGATATGTTTAGACGCGCTGACGGCTTCTGGTGGCTTAATACTACACGCGCATATCTACAGAGCAAGGTGTTAGAACATATGGAGCAATTTGCATTTGGGTAGTGAAAATGTGTGTGCATTTTTGCGTAGGCGATAAGGTGCATCGCCAAGCGGTTAAAAAGCTACCAATACTTGATTCCGATGTTAGGATTAGCTTATATAGGAAAACGAGGTTGGTATTAAATCTTTGCATGCAAAGCGGTTTCAGACCAAGCAGCCAGTATATGCCTTGAGAGCTGTGCGCATATGATCCTAGAATTCGCCTAGTCAACCAACGCCGAATTTCTCAATGACCACTCTGTCACCTTGGCGTAAGTTAGTAAAAACTACTAAGCAATACCTAACTATAGTTCGGACACAAACGTTATAATATATAAATCTGGACTCTAACAAGCTCACTGACTTCAGTTTGCAGCCAATGGTGGACCTGGCTTTGGCATCGCTATGGCCCGCTTTTTTCTGCAA
>CALYDF020009066.1:0-11073 GCA_944474145.2 Dicrocoelium dendriticum
CATGTCTGGTCGTCTGCGAGTAACAGTGAGCACGCGGATGGCCGCCCACTTCTGCGTTGTGTGTCTTGATGCCGCGTAAGTGAGTGGGTGGAAGTTACAGTACTTCCTCAACCGTCCATAGATGCCGCGTGCTAGTCCGCACCCATCCTACAGTGAATGAGCTCACGAGTTGTTTTCGCGTCCACTGTGCATCACGTGATTTGTTGGCTGAGCGTTGCGCCAACCGATGCAGACGTTCTGAGTACATCTGTACTGATTTGCAATTGGTCAAGACGATGGATTCAGCTTGATGTGGTTACGAATTATGTTGGATATTCTTAAGGAGGAGCTTGATTCCGTTAAGGACTGGCTTGGTTTCGAAAAGGGATAATTGACGTTGTACTTAGAGCGAATTGTAGACTATTCACGACGATTGGGATGTGGGTAGAAGTCCAATAGCTTTCCAGATCCCAGTATCACTGGAAGTGCTGAATGGAACGGTCTCAAGTGTTCAGCGTCGCAGACACACAGATTAGGATCTGTTATTGATTGGTCTGGGATGATGTGACACTGCCTCGCTTCCTTGGATCCATCCGCTGACGCTCCTCATAGTAGTCAGGCTAAGAGTACGCACTACACATTCGCGAGCGCTACCCCGTCCATTCTGTCTACGCAGCTGTTAACTTTGCTAGTATCAACCGCCTCAGTAAGCAGCGTCTGAGGTGTCGGTCGTTGCCATTCGTAACGAATTGCACGTTTAAAATGTGACAATATCCCATGTGTAGACATAAAAAGCATTAGTTAGCGAACGAACTGGTTTTTGGTAGTTCTGCTCATTTTTGTGCACTGCAATTGATTGGAAGCAGGTGAACGAAAAATCAGACAATGGTAAAGTTCTTGGATCTGGTTTATCTGTGGGACGATGCTAAGTTATGGATGCAGAAACCGTCGACTTTATGTCAGGGACGTGTTTCCTTACTGGAGTCATTATGACCTATGGACAAGTTAGATGGCGAATCTGGGTCATTCGTTTTGCGCGTAAATTTTTGTTTCGTAGGCGCATGACAATCACTTCGGCTGTTGCATGTAAGCGATATTTCGTTGCTCGTGTGTGCCGTCCAGGTACCCGGTAACTCCTTGGAATTATTGCTAGGGATCCTTTTAGTATACAGATTCAAGTAAATGTGCCAACACGGCACTAGTCACTGCATGTATCCTCGCACAAACAGTGAAGCTTGGCAATGCCCACGGATTCCTTCAGACAACCTCCTATTAGTTCTTCCGACAGATCTTGCTCGAGTACACACAGAAAGAAATACTTGACCGAGGAAGTCTGTTATTGAGTTTCTTTTTCACGATTGGTGTTTTAGTAACGCTTAGCCTTAAGCTAGTTTCTTAGTAGATATTGTTAATGGCGCCGGATTTTCTTCTAGATATTTCCTGTAATGTTTCATCCCACTTGAGCGGTAATGATACTAAGACATTTGACATCCGAATGAAAGTATTTGAGCCCTCGATTCCTGGAAACCATATTCGCGGTACAAGCGTTTTCGGTAGCTCAAATTTTCGAACACCTACTAAAGTAATTATGCTCATCCGGATACATGTCCATATCACAAACTATCCAATCCTTTTGGTTAAACAAATAATGGGTTCCGTTTCCGATTTCGTGGGACAATGACCGTCAATGTCTATGTGACAGTACTATGCTGTTTCGTTATTTCAGAAGCTGTCACACCTGAGGTTGAAACAGGTTAGTTACTTTGACAGTGTAAATTGGCCGGGCACATTTACCTTGAAACACGAAGTTCTCAGCATTCGTTATTGGATTCGTACATTTTTTAACATATTGGATGAAAACAGCAGGAAATTGTTTCAGAAATAACCGCTGTTAAAACACTGGAAAACAAAGTTAACTATGTGCCGGCTTGTCACTTTCATTGGCTTTAGACGAAAGGTATCCGCTGGTGGATGGCTGCGATTGCACAGGTGCACCTGCTTTCACACAAAACCTTTGGTGGCAGGCGAGGTACGAATGATTCTTAGTGGCCATCCAATGCAAGCAGTATTATTACGCAGCGACACAAATCACTGTACTGTTGGTGTAGGCTGTATCTGCGAAAAATTGGCTGTTTCTTTCATGGTATATGCTTGACTTTTTAAACCAACTTACTCTCACACTAGGTCCTTTTTCTTCCACTTTATTTGGTTTGTTCTGCCTACCTGAATAACCATCGATTAACTGGCCACTTTGCTTACTCTAAGTGTGTTTATCTTCTTAACCTCATTGTGTTTGTAGTAATATTTGAGTAACTTGTGGACATATTTGACTGATCGCGAATTCGTTGCTAACCAACCTACTTCATGTGCTAATTTAGGGAAGATTTATGTCTGCATAGCTGTATTCTTGAACCGATATATTTTATTAGATAATGTGATTCCAAGTGATTATCTGTTGTTTAACATCCCCGGTGTGGCTGCGCTTGATATGCATGTTGACAAGTTGCCTACCTCTGTCATACTGGCTCTAGGAGACAGTTATTCGTTGTAGGAGGGGACGGGGTGCACGGTCTTTGTGGTTGTGCTGGGCTCGAAGATTGGTCCCATGCACTCAGTGTGGAGCGGACTACGGTGCAGCCACCAAACTGTGTGCGATTGATGCCCAAATAGAGTGTGCTTGTGTTTGTCTGTGAAGCAGTGTGGACCGGCTCAGCTGATGTAGCGTCGCTCCCATCCACTTGCCTGCCGGTCTTATTCCTTCAAGTTTACACTGGATATGACGTGTGTGCTTGGAGCTGTGGGTGGTGCAGCGAAAGCCACTTAGGGTGCATCTGTAGGCGCAGGCGTTCTGTGGCTGGCCACAGTTTCATGCACATCCGAAACAGGATGCCGCCAAACATATGCGTGACCATCAATTTTGTGGGGCGCAGGATATGACAGCTATACTCTTCAAATTTCACTGTTGACTTCCTATGATTGTTTAGCTGCACTATTTTCGCGCAATGCTGTTTTTCTCCATCCCCGTCTTCTATCGATGTTGAATGCAGTGGTTGATTTGCGTCTCATACGCTTGCCAATTAACTAGCATCGAGGCGTTTTTCACACTGTCCATGATTTATTACACAAACATGCTATGTGCGGAAGGACCTCCGAGATTTGCTGTCGTTACTATTAATCGCGCCCAAATTGAACTGACTGGCGATGTTAAATAGGAGAACAAACATCATATCCAGTCATCTGATACTGAATTTTCCGATTTGGTATTACTCATATTTCTAACAAGCGCGTAAACTAATGCGCTGTTGCAAATGTTTACTAGTCTCGCTGATCACACCTACAGAATAAACGGACAAAATAAACATTGTCTGAATGGCAGATATGTGTGTTAGATATTCAAGAAATAAACCACAACGGCACTGTACATCCTATTCTCAAAAATGCGTATTGCCATCATCGTAATCAATGGTAACTTTAATATCAATAACTACGCTGGCGTCCACGGCGCTGTTAATATCATTGATGACTTTGCTACAAACAGACTGCTAATTTCCACTTCATATATTTGCCAATCCCAGTTCATCGAGAGAATATACATGTTTAGTTTTTAGATAACTGAAATCCTCCATTTTTTCTGCTCTTAATTTTGTCTAGATGGCACACAAATTACAGAACGAACAACTGCAAAAGGTAGCAATTTACTGTGTTTCTCCTCACGCATTGTGTCTCTTCCGCTTACAATGTACTGCCACTTCTTTGTCCGCACGTTGACCAACTTTCAAAATTCTACAAACCTCACTGTAATAAGCGCTCAAGCAAACCCCCAGCTAACTGCGAAGCATACATTCGGATATTGAATAGACTGCTGAATTACTGTGTGCCTCTAAGATGCATGAACTAAAATGCATTAATCCATGCTGCAGTTGGGGATATTTTCGGAATAACCAGGTTGCATTTCGGCCGCTGTAAATACAGACACAATGAGTGGTTCCTGTCTGATTCTGGTCCCCTGCGAATAAGTCTATATCCACGCTCCGCATATAACCGAAAACGAAATGCTTCACCAAATCGCATATTCGATTTAATTGAGTCCAGGGATAAACTACTTCGATGAAACGGTGCACAATGCTTACCAAAAGTTGTTGTCGCTCGACAAAAATGAATTTCACATTGGAGGCAATCTGCACCGGTGTTAACAGACTGAGTGGCGATTGACAGTGTCCCCATTTCATTTGTTTGATATCCAGTGGGATTGCGCATCAACATTTCATGACGCTTACGCAGCATGTGCCTAACAAGTTCGGTAGAATGATTGGAGCAATGAGGTTCAAAATCAAAATGAATAAACCACTGCTGAGTTTCTGGAGGTGACCGGAATGCAACAAATTTGATGTGAGATATTGAGGAAATTCAGCTGGGTCACCCATCCCCATTAGTTTCTGTAGATCATTTTGATTTTCCAATGCAAATAACCCGACTCAAAGGAATGGATTTCTGAGCAATGTGTTCGCGTTCCGAACAGCATGAATTTAATTGTGATGTTTGAATGAATTATGCCGAGGAGTCTGTAGAAACAATGGAGTTTGGAAGAGCGTTAAATGTTAGAGAGAACAGAGTGGGCGAGTAATACCATATATATTCCGTAGTGCGTGTAACGCTCATTTACTTTCAAGTGATAATCTCTGTGGTTGGTATTTCGACTGGGTCTCAATCGGTTGCAGTACGCGTGTTTGAAATGGCTCACGAATCCGTATGCTATAATGGAATCTCAGCCAAGCAGCTGCTGGCATCCTATAATCGAACCAATTATTTTCGACCATTTCGAAACGGTGGGCTACGCAAAATATTGTCATGATTCGTTACCATACGTTGTCGAGCATCCGACGCTGAGATACTTCACATTAGCCACTCATGCCAACTCTGACTGGTCTGTTCGTCGTAGGTGTGTATGCATATAATGTGCATCAGCTAAATTGATCCGAGAATTTGAGAGCCCTATGCAGAACTATGGTACAGTTATCAATGCTTACGCAGCTTCAATTCATGTCAAATTGCTGGGGTTGTCTAGTAAAAGGAAATAGTAGGGGCTGCTCTGATTGTTGTTTGCTAGAGGCTTGCTAGAGGAGAACGTCGAAGCCGCAGCGAACTCTTCCTAGAAAACGTTGTTTGAATGAGGTGGCACCTCACGCCGGTAAGTGACCAGCCAAATCTAGAAAGCTGTAGCGGAATACTTTTAAACTTTGGCGCGGAGCGTGGATCCGCAATGGCATTTCTAAAGCACCAGTTGTGTGTACCGAGTTCGACGCCAATACATGGCCTGCAGTCTGATTTACACATGGTGATGTTGTACCATCAGACGTCAACATGGTTTACTTATCTTCAGTTGTAGCAGTACTTGATGAACGCATACTATCGCTGTAAAGGAAAGGTATAAGTAATTAGGTAACAACAAGATTTGTGTAATCGCCGATGCAAGT
The DNA here is from genome assembly GCA_944474145.2 of Dicrocoelium dendriticum. Classification (NCBI taxonomy): domain Eukaryota; kingdom Metazoa; phylum Platyhelminthes; class Trematoda; order Plagiorchiida; family Dicrocoeliidae; genus Dicrocoelium; species Dicrocoelium dendriticum. The sequence continues at coordinate 5,454 of CALYDF020009066.1, forward strand.
AGAATGTAGTTTACAAGCACCACATAAAATATTCGTACTGAAAGGAATAAGAAGTAACACTCTAGGGCATCGAGCAAAAGCTACCGAAAAAGGGTTCAAAGCATTCAGAATTCAGCAAAAATGCTCAAGAGTCGCTGCAAGCGAAAAGATACATGCAAAATGTAGAAATAAATTTATAACTATACGTTGTGTGGATGGATAGGGACGCGCAATCTCAATGTTGACCGCGATTCACACCGAAGTGAACCTAAATCTTTGGAACACGAGGACCGTAGCTGATGGAAACAGAAACGAAGAGTTGCCCGCCAAAGCTGCAATATTATGACGCTTTTCGATGTTATAACATCTTATCAGCTTTCGTTAGCAGACATCGAACCCGGGACCAGTAGAACGAAATTGTGACCGCAACCACAAAGCCAACGGGTCAAGTCGGGCAGCGGTTGGCACAACGGTTTAATGGACGAGGTAGTGGGTTATTTTTGATGCATACGTTTGTTTCTGGAATTCGACGCGCATTCTGAAAGTTGACCGCGTATCCCAATAAAGTGAACCTCAGACGTTTGATCACGAGGACCGTAGCTGCTGCAAATAGAAATTTGGTGTTTTCCACCCGAAAAAACTGCAATACTACGACGCGTTTCAATGTATTTACATCTCATCAGATAGAGTGTGGACATCGAACCCGAGACCATTGGGATGTTAGATGTGACCGCCACTCCTATGCCACCGGGTCACCACGCGCAACGCATAACAAAACGGTGTAATGAACGATGTTGTGGGTCAAATTCGAAGTACATCTTGTGTGGATGGATTACGATGCACAATCTCAATTTTGACCTCGATTCCCCTAGAAGTGAAGCTTGCTCTTTTAAAAACGAGGAACGTAGCAAATGCAGATAGAAATTGGGTTTATCTCGCCCTCAAATATTGCACCACTATGAGGCGTTTACATGTTATTACATCTCATCAATTTATTGAGTCTGTCACTTTGCCTAACAGTCTTTATTAGGTAAGTACACTCGTTCAACAGATGTGAAGAAAACGGTTTATATGTAACAGCATTGGCTTCCGAACTACTATTATCGGGATACATATATATAAATATTTATATGCAACTGTATACGGATATTCATGGAGCCGTCGAAAGCCACTGAAATCACCAGAATATATAGTTGTCGTAAAAAGTAAGCCGAAGGCAACACAGAAAGTTCCATGGTTTTCTCCGAGGGTACGATATTACCCGTTTGCCCAGACCCATGTACTTTTTGAGTTAGAGGACAGGAACCCAAACCTTTGGCTGTATAGCTTGCACGCAAGCAGACAGAGCGAATTCAGTGAATCACACTCGTTAGGAGCCGGTGACTGATTGCTCAGATCATATGCCCTCCACTTGGTCGATAACCATACAGGGGCCCAATCTTCCATGTGATGGGAATATGCAAGCAGACGAACAATACGGATTTGCATGACGAATCAAGCGACTAGCTTGTGAAAAGCGAGCAGAGGAGTTGATTTGACATATACGTATACTCGCCTATATGCTGATTGGTTCGTACTTGACTATGTTGGAACGGGTTTGTCTAACTGATTTAGAGGAAGAATCTCATGAATGCTGGAGGCTTCTTAGTTATGAACGTGACCTAGTTATTTATATCGAGGTTCCAACATGATAGTTATGCCGTCATTTTCGCTGAGCTTGCTTTTTGGGGTAGTCCGTTTGTCCCTGAAGGAGCGAGTTCTGCAACATGATCTCAGAGAACGCCGTCGTGGTTACCGAAGGGCGCTCAGCTGCTGATTGGAGCACAACCAGTCGTATTGATATCTCCGATGAAAATCGAACAGCACAAGTTGGGCAGTAATTAGAGCTTCTGGGAAAGCAAACATAACGATTTCAGCGTGCTAATACGTCTGAAAAACACCGATGGCATATCGCCTGGCAATGTTTCGGCGTATAAGCGGCAACGATACGTACGAAAAGGACGAAGACCCAGCCGATCTGGGAACACTTATTCGAAACTTCCGCGATTTCTGCGAGGGTCAGACTAAAAAGTGGTGTCAGCGCTATCACAGCATTCAAACGAAACTACCGAGAACTGTTACGGAACTGAAAATCCTGGCTCATTCCTGTAAGTTTGCAGTGCATGACTGAAAACCTCATCCGAGATAGATTAAAAAATTTACTAAGCGGCTGTTGTGACAAAGGCATTTATCGCTCATTCAATGTTTTGATATATGCCTCCTTGAATCGTCAGCTGCACACCACTTCCGACAAATACACTTTCCACCTGACGCAGAGCTATATGCCATATCCAGCTTGTTTGGCATAACTGGGAACTCTATTACAAAGATACAAGCAATTTGCAAATTCTGCATCGTGCAACACGCGAAGGATCGCGATCAATGTCCGGCATGTGGCTTAATTTGCGCCAAAGGCAGTAGACCGAAACTGTTCGCTCGGTGTCCTCAGTCCCCCATCGCGGAACAACGCTCTCAGAATCTGAACATCCAAGCAGTAACGTGTCTCAGATTGGAAGTGCGTCTACTTAAGTTTATTTTTGCATGACGTATTAGTGCGTTTCCAGTTAGGCAAATGTGCTGCCATCCACATGAAAGCTGAGAAGCAGTGCCCAGGAATCCGTGTGTAACCTGCTTAGGGATCCATGCGCATTTGGAACGGTTCCAAGCTCCAGCTCCAGTGATTTGTCCAAAAGACGACTCTTCACATCAGTTGGAATTCTTAGTCGTGGGGGAAACGTTCACTCCGATTTTCCGCAAGGATTCTATCCAGTGGCTTGGCTTTGCCCATTTTAACCATACCCGTTTTGTGCATGCGTGTCGAGCGTAGACAGATTTTCTTGTGCATTACCAAACGGTGTTCACCCCCAGTATTGGAAGGTTTGAACGTTCCGTTCATTTGTCTCTAGATCTGTCAATACGACCGACTGCACTCTCTGCTAGAAGGGTTCCGTTTGCTTTAGGAGACAAATTTACCACCGAGTTAAGTAGATGCACTTGGACGTAATCGCTAACCTCGACGAGGAGACAGAGTAGGTTAACCATGTCGCGATTGCTGCGGAAAGGAACGGCGATTTGCGTCCATGCATAAATCCTAAAGCATTGCATGTGGCTTTACGTAGGTAGCACTATACGCTGCCAAGGTTAGAAGATGTTCTGCCTCGTTTGGCCCAGACATAGTAATTCACAAAGGTCAATTTCTCACTAACGTTCGGAAAAATGGTCCTTGAAGAAGAATCTAGCTTAACGACAGTTACAGCACCATTCGAACTTTTCGATGACTAGGTTTACCTTTTGGGTTTAAAGGCTTCTATAGGAATTTTCCAGAAGCTGTTATTCCATGCTGTTTATGCTCTTGACCATGTGATATGTTTAGCGGACGTTTTGCTGAGTTACAGCTGAACAGAACATAAGCATGATGCCGATATTCACCACCTTTTACAGCGTTCCGTGTGAAAGAACATAAAGCTTACACTTGAAAAAGTTGAGCTCCGGAAAGCGGAAGGGATTTTTCACTGGCTCGTTCTGACCTCCGAAGAATTAAAGTCCACCCCGGACTTACAGCCTTGACATCCTAAGGGTGTCATGACTGCCAGTCGTTTATTTGGCATGATTAATTATTTGAGCAATTTCTTGTCAAAACTTGCTGAAATCATGACGCCCATCCGTAGGCTGACTCGAAATGGTTTCAGTATAGTTGGGGAAAAGCACAGGACGTCGCCTTTAAAACCGTCATGCATCTTATTATCTGTGCATCAGTACTCGGTTACTACCATCTAGCCTTGGCTTTGGAGTCGTAGTGTGACAGCAGCCAGATAGGAATGGAGGCCGTTCTCTGCGGGGTTGTAAACCCTTGAGCTTCCTCATTCCAGCGCTGACGGTGGAGAGACAGCACTAGGCACAAATCAACTAGGTGATGCTCATTGTGACCAACGCGATGGGACGGAATCTATCGCGCTTACTGACCATAAACCACTCGTGTCAATACCTACTAAACGTTGCACGGTTTCCCTCAAGGTCTTCAGCGAATGCTTATTCGGATCCAAAAATACGACATGGACTTTGTGTAACCCATGAGGACGCAGCTCATCTCGGTCTCACTGTCTAGAACTTATTTCCCGGTAGCCGCATACTAAGGGGAAGAACTCGAAGCAGTAGATCTGGTACGACATCTGGAGATAACAACGGATCGCCTGAAAGGGATGAGGCGTCATATGGAGGCAGAAGCGAAGCGCGTGGCGCTGCGGAACGTGATTTTTGAGGATAGTTAGACACGATGAAGAAACTACCGAAGGAATTAACCTCATTGTTCAAGTATCCGAATGAACACACCGTGTATGACGGTTTGCTGTTCAAAGAAAATCGCATTTTAATCCCACCGTCGCTTCATTAAGAGATGCTAAAGCACCCTCCTCAAGGTTATTTAGGTAGAAACTACAGCATTAGAAGTGCACGAAAACTGTTGTTTTGGTGCAAAATGACGAGCCCAATGCAAGCGCAAATGTTAACTTTTTCCGCCAGCTGGTCTCTCGTGATTCTACAAGCCAGAGAATCAATAACGCTGCATGAGATTCGGATCGACAGTGGCAGCAAGAAGCAGTAAACTTGTTCTGTGACAGCCGGAAAGACTAATTACAGCGGACTATTATATCGACTACTTAGAAAGGGGTCTACACACCGCTACCACCAAGGAAGTAGTCATCAACAAGCTTAGAGCTCAGTTCGCTGGACAATGAATACCGGGAGAACTGATCTTTGATAATGGCGCACGGTTTACGAGCGCTGCATTCCAGACCATTGCAACGAAGTGGGATCTTCGCGTCCACAAACGATCTAGGCTAAAAAGAAAGCAGTAGCGGCCGTCAAGAAGCCAATAGATTGTTGCCGAAGGATAGTGCCACTCATAAAGGACCCTATCTAATTCTTTTGGCCATCCTCAACGGGCCTCTAGAAACATCTGTCTCATCGCAATGAAACGTTTGTAAAGCATAAGTACACGAACCCTAATGCCTGCGTCTACTGAACTTTTACACAATAGTTTACTATCGCATGGGCAACTGCAAAGGGGGTTAAGGAAACCGATGACAGGTCAGAAACGGTATTACTACTGCGGTCTCGGGCGCTGCCTGAGCTATCAGTAAATGCTGATGTGTGGATACAACAAATCCGGGTGCGAGCGAGCGATGGAGGAAAGGTATAGTGACCACGAATGTCACAGAATGGTTTTATGAGGTCAGTACTAGAGGGATGGTAACCAGAAGGAACCGAGTGCAGCCGATGCGACACCGGGAAGGAGAAGGTGCATCTGAAGCAGAGCACATGACAGCTTTCGGAGAGATCACAACGACAGGGGCAGCAACGACCACGCGGAGTGTAAGATTGTGTGAAGAATGTAGGGACACGGGTGCGGATGAACTCGGAAAGTGATTATGTAAGCAGAAGTACCATGCGGATTTACATGAGAAAACAATCGGCTAGTGTGTCGTAAGCAAACAGAGCAGTTGCTTGTATGACTACGCATATTCGCTTGACAATCCCCTTTGCTTCTATATTCGACACCTGTTTCTGTATTTACACCAGAGAAACCATATCACTGAAATACATT
>CALYDF020009067.1:0-11081 GCA_944474145.2 Dicrocoelium dendriticum
TCATCTGTTCGCAAGTTAAAAGAAATGGCGGAACCTAGAGGGTTCTGGGCAGATCATACGGTTCACCAATACCACTCGCTTCTGCATCCAGAAGGGATAACCAAGGAGAAAGTGGATGAACTACGTCGATGGCCATTGGCTTCTATGTGGACTGTTATGAACACTAAGAAGGCGTAAGAGTCAACTCCCTGTAAATGGTCTTCGTGTCTGTCGCGAGTCTGATGGACCGGGAAACATTTCCTGGTCTCTATGTTGCCATACGCGGACTCCTTGGTTGCTCTGAGTTGTTTGCTCCTACTAGAATGCCGTGTTGTCTATATTTTGATAACTGGTTCTCAGGGGTTCGCGATATGTTAATCGCCCGCTGCATTGAGGGTCAGGTGATTACAACGTAGGCAACCGGGGGCACCATTTTCATACAATCTAGGGACCAAATTTATCTTCTAACGACTTACTGATGATCCGGCCGTCACAGGAAAATCAACGGTGTCCTATCTACTGCATGGAGCCGGATGAATGCTACTGCCTAAGCCATCCTGTCTTCTAATATCCCCCTCTTATGCCTTTTCTTTACTACCCTCCCGTTCCAACTTCCCATTTATCCCCCTGTTTTCAACCCCCAATTCTTGGACATCCCCCACCTTGCTTTGATAAGCGGTTACCTTCTATTCCCAACTCATATGCAAACTCACAAGCCCATGCCCAACCAAGCGGTCAAACGCAGTTCAGCGGCTTCCATTTGGAGCAATCGATCCTCCCTCAGATTGGCATACCCCGACGTACGCACTCCTACAGATCGGTCAGCAGGCGGCACTTGCCCTAACATTAGAAACCCTCTCGATTAATATATGCTGCCGATCGGAAAATCGCCTGCAAGACTCGAGCTTTGTATTCTTTGCATTTCACTTCAGGTGACACTAGAAGTGCTTTTTCACTGCGTATATCCGACGTTGCAGCCGGTGCTGGTATTGCCCTGAGTCCCCATGCTAAAGCTGATCTGGTTGATTGGATCCCCATCAGTAGCCGGATGTGTGCGGTCCAACTGCCTGGCTTGTTCAAAGCTTCGAAATCGCGAGGAACTAATAGATGTCTGTTCGTCAACGCTGCCTACGCGCCCACAAACTGCAGCGATGACTCGGTAAAAAAGAAATTCTATCGCCAACTGAACGAGCTCCATCGTCACAGACGTAGCACGGACATTGTAGTGCTGGCTGGGGATCTAAAACTCAAGTAGGAAAATTTTCCACTAATGAGCTACATCTGGGCGGCCAACATGGTGTAAGCTCCCGTAATGATAACCGTGAGCGGTTACTTCATTTGCGTGAAGATTGTGGTGTAGCCTTCTGGGATTCAAAAACAAAGTCTGGACGGCGATCAAAAAGCAGTATTAAGACCACATACAGTATTCTGCTGTCGTTCGTTCATTAGCTGGCCCTTGTTAACAGGCTTGTAACTTTAGCTCCATCCCATTGGTTCGTGCCGCACGCTTACTGAATCCAGGGTTACGTCGAGCGTCATTGTTGCCTTCCCGGGTCTAATGCTGGTGGCGTCTGATTGGCCATCCACCCATTTGGTCGATGGTCTCACGATAGCCCATATGCCATAGCTGAGCGTGATGTTACCATGGACTCAGGTGTAATCCATCTGCACGTTGTGTGGCCGACCAATCTGCTTTTCCACTGTCCAAAGATGTGCTATCCTACTATTGTGCTAGGCCAGATGTGTTCCATATGCCCAGCTTTACTGACTAGCGTCTGATTGGCCGTTCATCTGTTAGGTTGGTGCTTCCTCGGCTGGCTAGATGATACAGCAGTGCGTGAGCTGTCTGCTCGCCATACGGCTGACCAATCCGCATCTCAGATGTAGAAAATCACGCTGTTTCTGTTCTGCGCTGGGCCGGACTAGTCGTGTGCGCTCGGCCTTCGTCTGTTGATACGGCGACGATTTCCTACGCCACAGTTTTCAGCCAACATGACAAAGATGCTTGCATATTTCTTACGAGCACTAACTTCTGAAACAGCACCCGCAGAAGTGACATTGCGCCAAGCGGTCTTAGACCAGCTTAGAACGTAAATCGATCACATCGCAATCAGTTACTGCTGGGATGGCTGAGTTCTAAACTGTCGCTCGATTTGGAGCACATGTGTGGACAATGACCATGTACTTGTATGTGCTGATCGGCGAGTGTAATTTGGTGGACGCCCGCAACGACGCTGTGAGCGCATAGACACTAGCCAACTGGCAAAGCCAGATGTTCTAATGCGTATTGAAGTATGCTGGCATTCGGGTCGAGTAAGCGCTCACTGAATGCAGTTGAAGGTCATTGGAGGTAAGTTCACCAGACATTACTAGTAACAGCCAAATCCTCATATGGGAGCTCCAGTAGCCTACAAGGACGTCGCGTCTCTTCGCAGTCTCTGGAAATTATCGATGCTCGCCAGCATATTCTGGCTGGAAGTGAACACAACGAGACTCGAAAAGACCTCAGGGCAAAACTAAGTGCTACCCTGAAATGAGATTGAGAATCCTGGTTGTCTCATCGTGCGTCAGAGATGGAAAGGTCAGCTGTTATTGACAACTATCGGAAGTTATTCCGTCTGACAGGTGAAAGGGCAGCAGGGCAGCAAAAGATTTGGCGTTAGTGAAAGTACATGTGATGAGAGTGGACAGCCTTGGGCTGAGCACCTTGAAATGCAATTAAGTCGGTCGGAATTGTCAGATTTCCAACCGGCCGCTGATCGCCCTGCTCCGTGGGCTGTCCCGTTGGATTCATCTTCTCGCTCCGAAGTCGAACGTGAGACCGGATTGTCGAAGTTGAATAAGGCTGCAGGACCAGATGATCATCATCCAGCCCACTTCAATCAAATTCGTGGACCTGCTCTTGTTGATGATTTACACGAGTTACTAGTGAAACTGTGGGAGCCGGAAACTGTCCCAACCGACTGGAGCCGCTCCGTTATTGTCCTGATATTCAAGGAATGATCCAGTTCAGAATGCAGAAACCATGGAGGAACCAGTCTGATCTCCATCGCCTCCAAATTGATTGCCTCTGTCATCCTTCACAGACTGACTGGCACTCGCGAAAGCCAGATTCGCTAGGAGCAAACTAGGTTTCATCAAGGTCGGGGCAGCAGCGATCACATATTCATTTTACGTCAACTGTTGAAGCATCGTCACATATATTTGCGGCCTACTGTTGTCGCGATCCTCGACATCAAAGGTGCCTTCGATTCGGTGAATCGATAATTCCTTGGGACTGTCTTCTAAGGAAAGGCGTGCCTGAGAAATATGTAGATATTATCCAAGCGAATTACACGCGTAGCTGGGGCACAGCGAGGGCTTACGGCAAGCTACCGCCACCCTTCAAGATCTCAGTCAGAGTAAGACAAAGATGCCCGCTGTCACCTTTCCTCTTCAACTTCGCTATTGATGAAGTCATGGAAATCGCGTTCACAGGACATGACTTAGTAGGTATGGAGCTGTTCCCAGGCAACCGATTTGAGTATGATGACGATATTGCCTCATCTGTGACGGATCGTAAACGTGCCAAACTGCACTGGACATAGTAGCACTGGCTTTCAGTAGTTTAGGGTTTTGCTTTGCACCATCGAAGTGCAAAGCTTTCCTCCAAGAATGACAGGTACCACCTCCTGCGCGGACCCTTGGTGGGGAACAGAAGGAAATCGCTCAGAAATTTAACTACGTCGGCAGCTGTATCAGCGCCTGTGCAATTGAAGACAAGGTCGCAAACTGCATAGCAAAAGCTCGAGGCGCTTTTGCCAACCTTCGCCCCCTATGACGCCGGCGCGACATCACTCTCTCCCTGTAGGGCAGAGTTTGTAATGTAGCCGTGCCTTCAACCCTTCTGTACGGTTGTGAAACCTAACCCATTAGATCGGCAGAAATAAAGAGGCTAGTTACGTTTGACCACTGGTGCCTTCGCAGTTTGGTTCATATCTGGTGGAAACACCGTGTGAGTAAGCATCAACTTTCGGCGTTCCTAGTGCTAACGAGCTAACTGGAGACCATGATAAGCTGATCAGGCGTGGACGAAAACTGACCACACCACCATCGGTTACCACTGGTGAAATAGCCAAGATGCGTATCAATCTGGGGTACTTGCCGCACTTAGGATCCCGTACCATCGTGTGGTAAGGTCGCTCTAAATTTCCGTTGCACTGAGCAGCATCGTCGGAAACGGCTCAAAATAGCAAAGTTTTATGAAGCAAATGTTTTGAGCGCTTTTAGGGATACGCTAGCCTCATTAACATCATCATTACATTTGGGCTATTGTGTCGCTATACAAGGAGTTAAGAAAAAGAGTGATACTTCTCGTACAAGGAAAAACATCTGGTATGATGTCGTGTTTGGAGAGGGAAACGAAGCGGGATGGGAAGGGACAAATAAATTCACAACACAAACGTCAGCGAGGTTGGCTCTTCGTCATCTCGACTAGTGTATCCAACCAAAGGTGTTCATCGTCCTTCGGACACCAGTCAGGCAGTCGGGAGGCATTAACCAACGCTAAGTTCGAAGTGCGGGTCTTTCTTTCTTTTGTCTACGTTAACCGTTGTACTCCCCACCCCCTCTTGCATCCGCATGCAGGTCGTGCAACCAATGCAGTTCACAGGAGTCGGTGTGTCGGCATGCGCAACATGTGGACTAGCTATCGGGGTATGGTGGGTGATAAAACGGTACCGAATATTTCACTCGCTGTTCCCACACCACATACGCACATTGCTCACGCGGCTTTCCCACCAGACATGAGCTAAACAGTGGAGATAGCGATGGTTAAAGGTAACTAGTCTCCTTATGTCAGTCAATTTGATGGGCCAGGTTTCCCAACTGCACAGGAGAGGTGAAAGCACCGCTGTACCATAACCTTAGCCCGTCAAGTCTAGAGTGATGTTGCGGTGTTACAGATGGCGAAGATTTGCAAAAACATCGCGAGACTATGCTATACAGCTCCAGATCGGATTTTTAATTCCAAAGACGTTAGCATGACTGTCCAGATGCTTAAATTTCCTGACAAATTCTAGCTGATCACCACCAAGCGTCGGCGGTTGCTGGAAAAATTACGCGTTCGCCTTTGCATAGCCATAACGGAACGTAGAGGAGCAGAATGTTCATGAAGTGCAACTGGGCAGGCGCCAAGAGAATTGCAACGATTTTTTGTAGCTGTGCACAAAAACGGAACATGGAGTTGTTCAGAAAGCAAGTATGTGATTTCACAATAAGGAATCATGTTTTGTGTCGGAACAATCCGTGCCTGCAATCCGAACATTGTGTTTCTGAGTTGTGATACATTCGTGCCTTTCGCCTGTTTCACACAAATCCACACCACTCGGGCCTCCGGCTTCCTATCTAATCAAATGTGTATTCAACTGTAGGACAACTGGTACTGCAGTGTTTTCCTCCTTTGTTTCGCCCGCTCATGTGTTACGTGTGCCAATACATCTTGTGTTGTGGCATTTGCTTCTGTGTTCTCAAGGCGGAATCAAGCAGGCGTTCAGTCTTACTGCGAGTCATAACAGCCTTGTAATACGAAGGTCACCACTTCGAATCCGCTACGTGCAGGCGACCTGGCGGGAATATGAGCCCATGCGCGTGACCGCGTGGCATCGAAGCCTAGGTACAGCGTGACGGTGTACTGCTGATGTTTTCCGTTCGTTTCTTCTAGGACAGAACTTTACATTTGGAGGATGCGAAGCATAGTTCGGAACGACTGACAACCAGTTCTAAATTGTTCAGTGCTGCATGGCATGTTTGGGAGCTGTCATAGACTAGGCGTAATGTCGTCAGCGTACTCCAAGTCCAGAAGCAGGTCATGTAGGTCGTGCTCAGTGAACGCAGTTTTCATGATTAAGTCGGTGGCGAAGTTAAAAAAGGATATGTGACAGCTGGCATCCCTGTCTTACCTTGTTGGAGATATAAAAAGGTGGCGACTATTTGTCATAAGCCCTCGCACTGCATAAGCAGAAAGTCCCAAAGAGCACATCGATCCGCCGAATCGAAGGCACATTTGATGTCAAGGGACACAACTACCGCAGGTCGTCAATACATATGGTGTTGTTCCAACAATGGAGGTGATGTGAAGTTGTGGGCAATACAGCCTAGACTTTGAGGAAAGCAGGTTTAATTTTTACGAACCAGGCTTCCTGAACACTAAATATTGTATTGTAGGAGCAAGTAGAAATTTGAATCTGGACAACCCCATCAAAATATGATCAAAAATGCTAAAAAAGCAAACTACGACTTGTAAATACTCTGAAATCGTTAAGAAAGTCGTTTAACTCACAATAGATTAGGACACAACAATGCGAGATGTATGTGGGTAATCGTCCTTGGAAGCTAACATTTGAAAAATGCATATCTAACGATCGTTCGAACTGCTGCACTGGGTTCGCTCCCACTATATGTTCCGGCAAACCGTTCCAGACATTTACCACTAGGCGTTCCAAGCCCAGGGGATAAGGACTTGGTTCAGATCTGGAACCACAAGCTTGTACTGGTGTCCGCGTATGCTGCAAGGCGTTTGCAAGTGGAGCAGTGGCCTTAGCATGTGGAAGTTGCCTAAATGTAGAATTCGGTAGGTCATGATGAGGTCGATTCGAAACCGACGATAGGCCAAAATGTACGGTCCAAGCCTCACATACATGTCCTCGGAAACTAAGTCCCGCAAACTGGGGATGAGCCTAGTAGTGAGGTGTTGAATATGTTCAACCTTCGGCGTCTCGCCGCCAGTGGTCGGGTAGTAATCGGGCGAACCGTACTCTAGCATTGGTCTGATGATGGAGAAGTGTCGAATGGCAACCTCTTCAGACCAAATGCATAAACTGCGTTTGAACGCCATGAGCATACGCAGTCCGTTACCATATATCCTGTTCGTGTTGTCAACATAGTGCAAGTTGCAACGTGAGAGTACTACTAAGTCTGTCAAGGAAAGTATGGGATGTAGCAGTTGGCCGTTGAGAGTCTAGGTTCGGCTTTCACCACCTTTCCAAGGTTAATGAATATTTACTTGGATAGATTGACGGGGAGGCGGACTTCTGTAGACAAGGAAAAGCGGTTTAAGTCTTTTTGAAGTAAGTCACAGTCGCCCGGTGTGCTTATAACTCTCCACATCTTCAGGTCGACTGCAAACAGTGCACACGGTGACCGAAGAAGCTGTGGTAGGTCGTTGATATAAATCAGGAAAATGTAGGCCCCAGCACCGTGCCTTGGGGTAGACAAGATGCTGGTCGAAGGATACCAGTCGGAAAAACGCAATCGACTTGCACCATACAATTTCATCTAACGAGAAAGTCCTGCATCCACTGGTGCAGAGGTCCATCAACACCACACACTCCCAGGTTGAAAAAGAAGGACCTCATGGTTCGCATTGTCGAACGCTTTGCTGAAAATGATGTAGTTCATATCGTCAGACTTCTCCTGGTTCACTGCTTGCAACCAGTCAGACCTCGTCATGAGCAGGTTGGTGATGCAGGAACGACGTGGCATGAAGCCGTGCTGCGCCGGCATCAGATCATTAACCGGAACAGCTGTCGCATACGCTTATTCACAATCTTCTCTGCAATCTTGGCGAAAATGGGTGTCAAACAAACTGGCCTGTAGTTGTCTACTTTGCTGGGGTCACCGCATTTCGGAGTCGACCCTACCACCGAGCATTTCCGATCAATTGACAATGAACATTCGAACAGCGATCTACTGAACAGGTCAGTTACGGCAGGCGAGACGATGGCTGATAAGGACATGAAAATCAGGGGGTGGAGCCCATCAGACACCGCAGGTTTGGTACAGTCAGCATTGCTGAGTAGCTGACGCGCCTCTTCCACACCACAATCCAGACTGTCGAGTTCGGTAAGAGTGGTGCGCGCCGAACTCGATACGGACACCTGGTCATTTGCAAACACAGTAGCAAAGCGCGCCGCCAAAGCGGCCGCACGCTGTACCGGAGGCTCGGTGCTGTCAGTTCGCGTCCTCTATCATGAGTACTGATTAACAGGTGAGGGAGTGAGCCAAAAAACTAGGAGCAACTGAGATCAGGCTGATCCTTCTGATTACCGCATTCCGAACGGGAGTCCCTTTTGAAAATTGGAACTATAACGGAGCGGCGCCAGTCTGGTGGGACAGTCTCCTGCTCCCACAGCGAACTAATAAGTTGCGTTCCCGGAATTCGAAGAGGGTTGGAGTAAGTCTATCTGCTCCTGCAGCTTTATGCAATTTCAACAGTTTGATCTCAAGTTCGACTTCCGCGCCTGAGGGCGGATCCAGGGTGGCGGCCATGGAGAAAGACGACCATTAGCCAATAAGGGAGTTAGTAACTCTGGCCGATTAAACTGCTTTTAAAAATGTCAAGCCGTACGCTCTAGACGTTTTGGCAGGTTGCGGATTGGGTGTCCACTCTCGTCGCGTATGGTCTCGCTAAAATTGGGTCACATGCCCCCTTTCCCGTATCAGACGGAATAACTTCCGATGGTTATCAAGGGCAGCGGTTATTTCCGTCTTCGATGCAAGAGATCACCAGGCTTCGCGGTATCGCTTCCGGCTAGCACGCAGGTTCGCCCTGAGGTCGTTGCGAGTCTATCTATGTTCACATCCAGTTGGAATGTGTCGGCGAGTTTCAGGGACTGTGTAAATACTCAATGTCCAGTCTGGCAATTTGTTATGTCACATGAAGACATACTTGCTGCTAATCCCATCTGGCGAATAGGCGACCAATGATTATCAACTGTGTTCAGCAAGCAATTATTCAACACGCACACCAACGCAGTTTGATATGCATTCAGAACACCTGGTTTCGCCAGTTGGTTGACGCTTAGGTGCTCACGGCGTCGTCACAGGCGTCCGCCGAAACGAGCTCGGAGATTGCCACAAGTGCATGGTCGGAGTCTACGCTCGCGCTCGACATCGAGCGATATTTATGAACGCAGGCTCTCCAATGGTAACTGAGACTCCATCGATTTGCTTCTATGGTTGATTTGAGGCCGGTGGTCACCATGTCACTCTCCAGTGGGTGCTGTGTCGGAATTTAGTGCTCGCAAAAAGTAGACGAGCATCTTCACAGTGTAGTAACAGCTAAACCGGTATCATTACTGGAGCCTACACCATGTTGGCCGCTCAGATGCAGCTCACCAGTGGACACTTTCCAAATTAAGCACACAGATCACCAGTCAGCACTAAAATATCCGTGCTTCTGTAACGAATGAGATCGTTCAGTTAGTGATACAAATCATCTTTCACTGAGTCAGCGGTACAGTTTGTGGGGGCGTAAGCAGTAATAACAGACCCCATTTGTCCCCGCGTGACTTCGAAGTTTTGAACGGGCCAGCTAAGCTGACAGTGCACATCTGGCTGTTTATTTGGTTCCAATCGATCAGAGCAGCTCCAGCACCGGAACTCAGAGGAATACCCACACGGGCTAGACACGCATTTGAAGCTGCGTCATCTCTAGACAAACGGGATGAGAAAATGACGGCAGTATTGCATGCGGGAAATGTCAGGGTGAATACATAGTCCCAATTTTGCAGGAGTTTCCGGTAAACAGCAGATATCTATTGCTCGGGTCTTCAGTGTTCAGGCAGATGCTGTCTGTTGCCAAAACAGTAATAAAGTGCACACGCTGAGGTATACCACTCTTAGCGAAGATCTAGGAGTCCAAATAGAAACGAATGAACTGATGTTGTCCGCTTGGTTGAACATGTGCTTGTCGACTGGACAGGGGTGACACCCTGTGAAAGCGTGTGAGTCAAAGCTAGAAGACAAGCGAGTATGGATGCAAGATGATGAAGGTCAAGAATTAGAGAAAGACAGGGGTACAAAAGTGAATTTGGAACAGTACGATGAGGAAGAGAAGTCGCAAGAGGGGAAATAAGAAGACGGGAAGGTTTGAGCGGTAGCATCCTCCCCCCTACCCACCCTGTTCGATGCAGCAAATAGGGCGCCAGAGGATCAGAAAATTAAGATGTTGTATTGCGTGGACAGGATACTGTCACATTGTCCAGTCATAGACAGGAGAACGATTCGGGATCGAAATCAAAGACTTTGGATCAAAAACCTGACTACAAAGTAATGGGGATTGGCACTGGGTTACAAAGAATCCGTTTTAGGAAGTAAGGAGACACCCTTACTCCAACCACTGGCCAATCTGGAGTGAGTGGCTATGGAGGTGCAAGAAATAACACCTAGAATAGCTCAATGAAAAGTTGAGGAATGTAAACCAGCGCACCACGTTAAGGCCCAGTATCGTTGCGACGGTCGAGAATCTGAACCTCCCAACCAGCGATAGACCCAAATAGATCATGCTACCATTAATTACAGATGGCGTGGTTCCCTTTTGGGTTGTCGCTCGTTTTGGAATGTGTGCGCCGGCTTTGATCATATCTTGGTACCCTACCGTTCTTCAATGAACTTTACCGCGGGGCGGACCAAGCGAACTCTCGATTGGCAACAGAGGTTATCTTAGTCCTCCGCCAGACAAGCCTACGATGATGCCATGAGTACCGAACTTTCACTCGCTTGCACAAATGAAACTGAGCTTCAGCAGAGTAGTAACTCGGCCGCCATTCACAAAGCGGGAGCTCCTGCTTGCGGCGCCATCAATCGTCACCGCACCAGTCACTGGGTATCCAAAAAGTCGGTAAACCTGTTGGAATCCAAGAGAAAAATCCCGACTGATTCTGAGCATAAAACAACCAGACGGACAATTAGGCGCGAACTGAAGCGCAGATTGCGTGCTAACAAGGAAGCCTGGTATATCAGTCTGGCTCAAGAAATGGAGGAGGCGAGAGCAGTAAGGAATTACCTCAAACTCTTCCAACTGATCCGTACCACTAACTTCAGGAGAACAGACTACAGCGATACAAGCAGAGACAGCCCTGCATAGCAAGGAACGCTGTATATCTCAGGTGGAGCACTTTCGAGATCAGTTCAGTTGGCCTCCGGCTCCAGGACCCATTTCTACTCAGATGATGCAAGCTGAGTCATGGCCGGTCAGTTTAGAGGCTGCATCAGAGGTTGAAGGCCAATATGCGATCTCAGCCCTTAATCGTTTTCGATCTGATGCCTAGGATTCCCTCGCA
>CALYDF020009068.1:0-11077 GCA_944474145.2 Dicrocoelium dendriticum
CGCATCTTGGATGACATCAAGTGGCTGAAACTGTGTGTCAGCAAGCTGCTTCCACCTGGTTTCCCTGGTGTCACTGTCAGAAAGCTGACCAGATTGGGGAACGTTCCTATCGCTACGCCAAATCCACGACCCCGACTACTTCGCGTAGTCCTTTCTACCCCGGAGGAACGCAAATCGTTACTGCGATTTGCATTCCAACTTAAGGGTAATGTTGTCAGCGTTCAGCCGGACCTCCCACTGGCAGATAGGTTGAAGTTAAAGGAGGCTATCAAAGATCTCAAAACTAGTCGGGCGGCTGGTGAACAAGGCCTCCGTCTGGTGGGTTTTCAGGTGGTCAGCCGGAAATTACTTTCCGCCCTATCAAAACCAATCCTGATGGCGCACGACCCAGGGATGGTCGTGCCGACTTCCTTGAGGTACTACTTAGCAACGTGCGTAGCCTAAGGAACAAGGTGCACGAGTTGGGTCTACTTGTAGACAAATCTCGTCCCGACATACTTGCTTTCACTGAGACGTGGTTGTCTCCGGATATCACGGACGGTGAGGTATATTTACCTGGCTACGCGCTGCTTAGAACTGATCGCTCCGTTGGTCGCCAAGGCGGAGGTGTTGTACTGTATGTGAGCTGTAACTTAGATGTGTTGAGGACTTGCACCTTCCAGTCGTCGGAGCAGACTTTTGAAGCCCTATCGGCAGGTTTGTGCACTTCCTCTACCCAGTTTACAGTTATAGTGGTATGCAGAAGTCCTGGAAGTTCCTCCAGGGGATACTTGACTTTATTCGCACTCAGTCTGCGAATAAGTGTTTAGTTCTAGGGGATTTCAACCTCCCGGAAGTCTGTTGGGCCGATCTTTCTTGCAATTCGGCATTAGGAACATTCGGTGCAGACTTCCTTGAACTGACTCTCCAAGTGCCTTTGCACCAGTTCGTTGACTTTCCCACTAGGTATATGGACAACCAAATGCCATCTACTTTAGATTTGGTTTTCGCTAAGTCCCTGGACTTCGTGACTGACGTTTCATGCGGTGCACCTCTAGGGTCCAGCGATCACGCATGCATATCCTTTCGATGTGCTCTTTCAAGTCACCAAGAGACCGCTGTTGAATTACTTCCGAATATTTGGCGGGCGGACTTTAGTGCAAAGCGAACTAAGGCTTCAGTTCTGAACTGTGAGATTTCGATGGCTGACTCTCTCCAGTTAGCCTGGGATAAATGTAAGGCACACCTTACGGAGGTTTCCGCACCCTATATTCCACTCATTAGGAAAAGAGAGTTAAGGGCACAGCCTCCATGGATAGATACCACAGGCAAGTACCTACTCAAGAAACGGTCTAGATGCTGGCGAACCTACCAAGCAGCTCCATCAGCCAGTACCTATGATAGTTATCGAGAGAATAGAAATAAATGTAAGCAACATCTCAGAACTGCTCGTCTCCAATACGAGCAGGGTTTAGCGGACTCGGCCGCAGCTAATCCCAAGAAGCTTTTGCTTACGTTAAAAGACGCAGCGGGGCAAAATTGTCTATACCAGCTTTATTGCGAGCAGACGGGACCCGTGCGCAAACTGACTATGACAAGGCTTGTATGCTGAGTGATCAGTATACTGTGGTCTTTGCTCGGGACACCTCTTTACCGCAGGTTGAATTGGTTTCAAGAGTTCCAGAGGATTCTTGCTTAGCTGAATTTAGCATAACGGAGACTCAGGTCTTCGAGCTACTGCAAGGCATTAATCCCTCTAAAGCTTCCGGTCCTGATTCAATTCATCCGAAGCTGTTGCATGAACTGGCCACTGAGCTGACTGGTCCGCTCACGTGCGTATTTTCAATATCGCTGTACAGCTGCAGCCTACCTTCGGAATGGAAGGAGGCAATCATCTCTCCGATTTTTAAGGGCGGTGACAGCGCTCTACCCGCGAACTACCGGCCTGCCAGTTTGACAGGCGTAGTAGTCAAGTTGTTCGAGAAGCTGATAAGGGATTCAGTGGAGAACCACCTGAATCGATTCAATCTTCTCAGTGTTGCACAACATGGATTCCGCAAAGGATTTTCATGTCAGACTAATTTACTTGTAGCTCGTGAAAGCTGGGCCGAAGCGGTAGACAGTGGCCAGGCTGTAGACGTGCTATTCATAGATTTTTCGAAAGCTTTTGACACTGTTCCACATCTTCGGCTCTCACTAACGTTGTGATCTTACGGGATATCTGGTCGCGCCCTTCAATGGGTGTCTGCCTTCCTTGAGGGGAGGGAACAGTGCGCATTGGTGGGGCGTAGCCTTTCGATTAGGCAAGCTGTCCTTAGTGGCGTTCCGCAGGGCTCGGTATTGGGGCCATTGTTGTTCGCGATCTATGTAAATAACTTGCCGGGAGAGCTAGGGGTGTCATCATTAATGTTTGCTGACGACCTTAAGCTCTGGAATATTGTGGATATCCCGGGGGTCCTGAGGCACTTTAGCGTGCCTTGGATAGACTCTGGGAATGGTCTATCTTATGGTTGATGCCCATAAATAGGGCCAAGTACTCTGTTCTCCGAATCGGAGCTGCTAATCCTCCCACCCGATATGTTCTCGGCGGTGGTGAACTCCCTGTTGTCACTCAGCAGGTTGATTTAAGAGTGGTACACGCATCAGCACTTCATTCTGGAGACAACTAGAAGAAGGCTGCTTGTTGAGGGTTTCGTATGATGTGGTTTATCCGCCGCTCTTTCGGAATCTTAACGGCCAATTTGTTTGTGAAGCTATTCTCGGCATTCGTCCGACCCACCTGGAATATTGTATTCAGGCTTGTCCACCATGTCTTAACCGAGACAAAATGGACTTGGAGAGGGTGTTACGAGTGGGCACTCGGTTAGTGCAGGGTCTACGGGGACAGACGTATCCTGGACGCTTGCTCAGTTTGGGTATGTACTCCATGCACTACCGAAGGATAAGAGGGGACCCGATTCTCACTTATCGTATTTTGACGGGTAAGATTGGCCCGGACTTGTCAGGGCTTTTTAATCCCGCTACGTTACCTAGTCTCCGCGGTCACCCACTGAAACTGCATAAACCACATTCTGATAGGATTAGGACGGAAACGCGTCTATCACGCCGAGTTATAGATCGCTGGAATTCGCTTCCAGATCACGTGGTTAGGGAACCTACGGTTAAGGGTTTTGCGCGCCAGCTCGATGCTCTTGGGTGGCGACAGCAAACCTTTCCTTTTTCCTAGCTGACTCACCTTCAGTTTTCAGTTCTTTTTTTATTGACTGAAATATCTTGGTATTCCACTTGCTTAGCTCTTACCACTTCCTCTCTTGCCTCCTGCGTTTACTTTTTTCTCTTTCTTACTTCACGTAACCGACCCAGCATGGACTGCTAGGGCAAGATACGTGGGCATTAATTGGTTGGACAGGGTGTGATGCGGTCTTGGTTTTAGGTCCATCACTATTTCAAATTTCGCCAACTCCTGGCTCAACGACCCGCCGAAGAAGGAACACACACGGGATCTATCCTATCGTTCCAGTCCCGCTTGAACTTGAACTTACTCAATCATTAATAAACAACACTATGGGTTCAATATCGCCAAATCTACATAACATCACCTGCAACCCTGTGTACCGGAATAACACTGCCGAGGGAGCGTTATTTCCAAGTGGCGGATAGGACGCTCTCCTGATCGTACCTCGGACCGTCCGCCGTTATGCCTTTATTTTCCAGTTGGATCTCGAATATCTTATAACAAACTTCTGGACAGTGTTCCATGAAACTTGGAACAGCCAAAGTAAGCAAGTTACGCTGTGAAATGACTCAGATGCCACTCTCGAAATGTGATTCGAAAGATAAGGAATGAACATAATACGATAAAACTACTAAAATTACGCAGGAAACAAATGAATACAGGTATATAATCGAGAAAAAGGAACGAACTCACCAAAAAATACAAACGACGAAAAAAAGTGAAATTGTAGCGCTTGTACATATCTTTCTTCCCAATTGTACTTTCCCATTCTCATTTCCATTATTATTGTACAGTTTTGTTTTAACTGACCAACAACCGATAACACAATTTTCGGGTTTCGATTCGCCTTCTGGTTCCGGCTCCGCGTGTTCTGCTGTTTGTCGTCGTCTGTCTGCTGGCCTCGTCCATCGATCATTGGATCTAACGCGTCGATTTATTGTGCCGAATAAGTTCTGTCCTCCGACCAGATTGTGCGACTAACTGAAGGCCTAGCGAAGATCGCGCTTTACCTAAGTTCAGCTACAGCATTCCTATTTATAGACTGAGTTCTTATATGTAGTTAAGCCCTTTCCGTTTGACCTTTATCACCACATATTTGGTGACCCCGTTTCCGTTTATTTGAAGCTCAGAACTCCTTATTTTGTGACTTGACTGTGTTGGACCACGGTCCCCGCACTGTCATTTCAGAAAATTTTGTTGGTTTCTCCTTCCCTACCTTCGATTCATCTAATCCTCACGTGTGGCTTTTACAATTGGAAGCTCATTTTCGCATACGCCGTATTACTTCTCAGTCTTTAATGTTCGCACATGTCACTGCCCAGCTGCCTACCCACATCGCAACTAACCTTATAGACTTGCTCGATTCGATTCCGGCTGACGCACCTTACGTTAAACTCAAAGCCGCCGTATTAAAGCGCACCACGGCCTCCGATGAAGCTAGACTTCGACAATTACTTTCCGATCTTTAACTAGACATTCGCACACCGTCACAACTTCTCAGGCACATGCGTACGTTGGTCGGTTCATCTTAGGTCGATGACACGATTCTGCGACAGCTCTGGATGAAATGTCTTCCATCAAACACCTCAGCTCTTCTCGCCGTTTTCGCAGATGATTTGTCTTTGGACAAGCTGGTTTAAACAGCAGACAAAGTTCATGAGTACTTTCATAAACCCTCAGCGTGTCACGCAGTTGAGTCGACCACTAACGCAGATCTTAGGACTGACCCGATTGAAACCATTTCTGAGAGGTTATCGAAGCTGGAGCTCGCCATCTAGCGCATTAATCGCTACCGTGGTAGAAGCCCTAGACGCTCCTCCCTAAGTAGACGTAGTCCCGCCAGGAGTTCGTAACGTCATTTCTGTTGGTACCACCACCGTTTTAGCGATGATGCAAGGAATTGTCAACCTGGTTGTAACCATCCGAAGGCATTCCACAAACCGCAGCAGGGAAACCTCCACACCAGCCAGTGATGGCGACGGCTGCGTCTGGCCAATCTTACAGTCGCCTACTTTACGTCTACGATTCCTCAACCAATTTGAACTTCTTGGTTGACACCGGTGCCGAGGTCAGCGTTATTCCTCGTTCTGCAGAAAAACGCAACCTACTTCCAACCGGACTGACATTGCAGGCGGCGAATAATACCAAGATCCATACATACGGCCAGAAAATGTTGACTCTTAACCTTGGTCTTCGTCGAAGTTTTCCCTTTGTTTTACTCATTGCTGACGTCCAACGCCCCATCCTTGGTGTTGATTTTTTTACCAAGTTTGGCCTGATCGTGGACCTGCGTAACCGTAAACTATGCGATAGTTTGACATATTGGTCCGTTTCGGGTAAAGTCACTTCGGTCAGTTCGATCGGTCTTCGCTTGGCATTGCCCGCCGACAACGTGTTTACCAAACTATTACTGCAATTTCCTGCTCTTTGTCAATCGTCTAATGACGTTCCTGAGCCTAAGCATAAAGTTACGCACCACATCATAACACATGGACCGCCAGTAACCGCCCGACCTCGACGATTACCTCCAGACAAGCTTGCTACTGCGCAGGCAGAGTTCGAACCTATGCTTCTTCTCGGTATCGTTCGTCCTTCCAATAGCCCATGGTCCTCCCCGATTCATATGGTTCCCAAAAAGTCCAGCGGAGACTGGAGACCTTGCGGAGATTACCGTGCACTAAACCATTCCACCGTCCCTGATAGATATCCTGTTCCGCACATCCATGATTTTTCAACTGGTTTACATGGAAGAACAGTTTTCTCTAAGATTGACTTGGTGCGTGCATACCACCAAATTCCGATTGCTCCCGACGATATACCGAACACCGCTATAACCACGCCATTTGGTCTTTATGAATTCGTTCGCATGTCATTTGGTCTACGAAATGCCGCACAGACTTTCCAAAGGTTTATTGATCAAGTTCTTAGAGGGCTCGACTACTTCTACGCCTACATTGACGATATTCTTGTGGCCAGTTCCAATCATGATGAGCATCTGCCACATCTCCGATCAATCTTCTAAGCTTTGCTCAGTACGGTGTTACGATCAAGGTTGACAAACGTGTTTTTGGCCAAAGTTCTGTTGATTTTTTGGGCCACCGAATTGATTGCAATGGCATTAGTCCACTCCCCGAGAAAGCACTAACGATTGCAGACTACCCCATGCCTCAATCTTATAAAAGTCTCCGTCGGTTTCTCGGCATGGTGAATTACTATAGCCGTTTCATGCGTAAATGTGTGCTATACATGCATAAAATTATTCCCATCCCTGTTCATAACTTCTCTAAATTGCTCATTTATCACAGTGATTGCATGTGCTTCTTACAAGTCATACATTTATGTACACTAAAAATTTCAGCTACCATTTATTATGTTAATTATGTAATGTTGTCCAAGAAACGCGCATTCCAACAACGCTAATCACCATATTTCAACATGTAAAATCACATAGACATGTTCATCTGCATAATTAATAGCTAGTTTTTCTCGAGTACATTGCAATCCATTATCAACTGGAATACTACAAGCTATACTAAAAGGTACATGTCAATAAATATGCTTAAATGTGTGCACCTTTAACACATGTGTCAATGCATTAACATATAGGTTACCTTTGCAAGCGTAATATATATATATATATATATATATATACATATATATATATATATGCATTATACTTGTACATACAGCCTTTCATTTTATACGAATACACTCGTAGGTTCGTGCATCCGTAATTTAATGCACTTTTTAACGCAATATATAGCAAGCTACTTCGATTCCCATTTATATTGCCATTGTTAATGTCACATACACATAAGGGCAAGCGCAGCAGTGCACCATCATACATGCGGTTGCCATCCATAAGTTCTTGTTACCGTGCACAAATAAACCGTCATACGCTTCCCTCCCATTGCAAGCATTGCTTTTTCCTTTTCAAACTGAAATTAATGCACTTCTTTCGTATTCCATTTCTACTTTTGCAAAAATTACGAACTTTTTAGTCAGTTTAATATATCAAACATAGATGCTTTATGAGTATCTAGATCTGCTGAAACCTAACATTCTACCTTTATTTTGCACATTTTCACCATAGTTTCCCAGATCCTTAGATCATTTGTACCTCGAGGCATCATCCCTATTTAGAAATCGCGCGTATCGTTAAGCGGTCCCTCCCGGACGGATGAAGCGAGACGAGAGCGTACGCCTGAGCGCGGGAACTTACATGACAGTTGTGTGTCGAGCCGGTTTTAAGATTAAAACAAGAAAGCTTAATGTACAATTGGTCAACACATAAATGGTGCATGAAAGATAAGAGTTAGATTTTTGGGCGCTACAGATTACCCATTAGCACCGTACATTTGGTCGATGCATTAATTATGACATTTGTTACTCAATCTTATGGCCATCCTGCCTAAACATCACTGATCCCTGCAAACATTAAGGTAAAGTTTCATCTTGTTGGACGATACAAGGTTTCAATAAAATCGTGCCTTCTAACAACAAAGTTCCCCTGCAATGCACATTCATGATGCCACTGTTTCAACATCAAAGTGCTACAAATTTGGAGAACAATTGACGCCTCCATGACCGTGATTTCAAGAGATACAACCTCTACAATATTTAGCCGGTAGATCAGCATCTCCGTTGTCCAAAGAAGTAAGTTCCCACCCAGCACCAGTGTCTGATGAACGCCCGTTGGATGTCCGATGGGCGCCGGTTGGGTGACCGATCGAGCGCCCGATGGGCGCCCGAGTGGCAAAAAGTTGCCACTCATCGGGCGCTCGCGGAGCAAAATAACGTGGCGCCTCCCTTCGCACGCTCACATTTCCACGATTTCCAGCCGTAACGAGTAAAGCCTAGCAGCATTATCCTCCCTTCTCCTACCACTGCAAGCACGTTTCACGCGAACGCACACATTGCATGCCATGAACACAACACAGTTCGCGATAACGTAATGTAATATGAATATCATAATTTACAAAGCGGAATCTTGCAGTGATAACCGTTCTGTTTCCTTTCGTATCCCGGATTCACGCTCTTTTGTTCGTTGTATCCAGCATCGTAACTTGTCAACGATATCAGGCTCTGTGCATCCTGGTATGTTTTTCTCATAATGGCATCTGGTGAAGACATTAATGTTGTTTAAAAGGTAACATACCAAGGACCGCTCGCGCGAATGGTGTGTTCGCTAGTTTATACTTCTCATGCACACCACGCCAGTTCACATGTCTGACCAAGTTGTTAGTCATGCAAGTAAGCATGACGTCCCGCACACTTTCTGAGATTGTCCGGCCGCTTACGTTGGATAAATAGTGCACCTACGAATAAGTAAAATTCCATGAGACTTACCATGCTGTTCATGAACTCAGCGTTCTCCAGTGCATTATTTAAAAATGACAGCTGCGCTATTGTGTCCATTGATTGTGTCCATTGGTAATAGAAATTGGCACGCGTTGCTGGAACTTGGCGCCTGAAGTGCATGCAACGCGTTCAAGGACAACTCTACAGCAGTCATTCGTTCGCGCCGTTTCATCACTTCGCGATTTACGTTCCGCAATATGATTGCAAGTAAATGTTTCGGAGACGCTGTGAACCAACCATTCATTTCCAACAGCAGTGTGTTGTCACAGGATGTTCCGCTAACGGGTAAACGCTGAGCAACGACTTGGTGAATCGGACTAAGAGTGTAAAGACAAATGCATTGTTTACCTGGATGTATGTGGATAGGCTAATAGGCGTCCATTTTATTTATCAGAAACGTCGTTCAGTTCCTCCCCCAAATACAGCTTTGGTGGTGGAGGTGATAAATCCAAGTGCACGACTTCAACATTACCCCGAGTTGCGGGTGGCGGTGACTCACAATCTGGAAAGGTTTTTACCGTGTTGGGATAATATATTATCTAGCTATAACATACATTTTTCGCTTCCCCCATCGAAGCATTGGAATCGTTGCGTCGCTAGATGGTAACTCGGCTGATGTTAACAAGCTCTGTTCCAACTTATTAGCTTCAAGGTAATCATCTAAAAATGCGTACAAATATATTATTCTGTAGCCTCACCTGTACAACTGTGTATTCGTACTTTGTACGTCACAGCGGACGCAGGTGGTGGCAGGCGGTGCAGCAGGAAATCCTGTAGCTGTTTTGATGATAACCGTCCCCACAGAACGTCTTCATTATTAAGCAACCAGGATGACAGAACCACTGCAACCGAAAAATCTTGAAATTCGACCACGCGATACATCTGAAAAAAGTGCTCAGAGCACAGCACTTCCACAAGCTTATTAAAAGAGGTAAATGTGTTCAGTGGGGAAAATCTTATTTGCGATATCAGGTGCATCAGCATATGCAGTGTATTCCATGGTGTTGAAAAGGTAACTGTGACGGCGCAACGCCGTTACTGTTGTACAACGATTTTGCGCACCCAGATTTGAAGCATAAAACGGACTGTTAACTGAAGCAAATAATTAATAAAATAACAGCTTACCTACGTCGCATGTTTCTTGGTATCCTTGTGCCGCCAGCTGTGAACGATGGGGTAAAATACAATGTACTCATCGCACGGCAATCTCAGACATTTGCAGCCAATTGCACTCAACGGAATCCATGTCGGCGGAGCTAAGGAACCCCAACATTTAAAAATACGTAGGTCCGTGGACGGCAAACTTTTTACGAACAGCGACGTAGTCTGTGTGAAATGTTGCACACATAACTGGTTAGCACGCTGGCTCAGCACTACCGAAGGTCTTCCACGTGCGATGACAGCATTATCTGGATGTGCATTCGTAATCAGCGCACCGAAATGTAAGAAACCGGTTTGGCGCCGACCACGACGCACAACTAAGGTGGATCCAAGGTCGTCCAAACAACAGCCATCATCATCTGTCACATTCGTTAACCTTCTCTCCGTTACGCGACGAAAGATTTGCGACGTCGCCGACGTCGGTCCATTTATGAGCTTTCGAAGCCGTCGTAGAAACGATTCGAAGGGAAATGAGGAAAAGTTATCCATGGGTCCGAGGCGCCCGACATCCTGGCACATATGCACTAAACAGTGCACATTAAAGACCACCTCCTTCTCACCGTACAGCTTCGCGATGTCACGCACCACCTTATTCAATACTGAGTTCGCATGCGAAAGGTAATTGGAACACCACCTACGGCAGCACAGAATGTATGCGGCGACGGATAACATAACGAAATTATTGTACAGGTCTTCGGGCAACACGTCGCGCAAAACTACTGGACCCAGATATAAAAGAAATTGTCTGAATTCCGTTGCCTTCCATCGTTCCACGTCCTCAAACGTGCGACATTTGCGCGGAAACTCGAAGGTCAGGCTAGCCGAACACATGCGAAGTCGTTCATTGATGATGTCGATGGATGTTGATGGCAATCGTATGTTTCTACGTGTTGGTCCGCTGCGCCACAGCATTATTAACTTCGTGTTACTTCCAGACACAAAGTGTGCATGTAATCAAGTTGGAAACGACTTGTCATATCAATCCGTAAGGCCTCAAAAGGTGATTCGCCGATGTGATGTTCCGGTTGTTTTCGCGTTCTAAAATCCATGTCATTACGTAATGAGCTTTGGGGATCGGTGGGGAAGGTCATTCTACCATCAACGTGCGAACCTGCAAATGTGTACCAAACTTTACGCTTTGCTCACCAGTTATTGTGCATTTCTCGCTTAACAACACTGTGACGTGGCGGTCGTGACTCGCTACAAAATAAAGTCACTGCCCCGTATATATCCGGATAATACTCTCCAACCCACGGACACCAATCTCCTACTCGCATATTGATGAGGATATCAAACATTGAAGATTGGAGCGGCACAACTACAAGCACAAAATACACAGCT
>CALYDF020009069.1:0-11088 GCA_944474145.2 Dicrocoelium dendriticum
AAAAGCACGGAAAGAAGACGAAGGCTGGTAGATGCATGTATTTCGTATTGTCTCCTCAGTACCATTAACAATAACCGATATGCATAGGTATAGCTAACAGTGGGTGCAACCAGACAAGCTTAAGGTGCAAAACGAATGACGGAAGTTCACACCTACTTCCAAGGCAGCTTTAGGCTGACAAATAATTGTTTCTGAACACACAAGGCTGGCTTAATCCGGCTTATTGCGACAGCCTCAGCAAACCAAAGGAAGCGGAGATTAGGGTGACGTAACACAACTTTAAACGCTGAGCCCAGCTCTAATTGGTGACCCGAGTCTAATAGGTGTTTGCCTATCGAGGAAGCCGGCGGTCTGCGCGAACATGGAATCTGACGAGGGTAGGCAATCTGAGCAACTTCACCTTGAACCCATCTTGGCACATGTTCCTTTATTCGGGAAGTCAGCGTTCTATTGGTTCTGCCTATGTAACTTTTTCCGCAGTCACATACAAATTGGTATACACAGTGTGAGTTGGCCCCAATAGGCTGAGCTTCCTTTGTTGGAGGTTTGGGCAAATTTCGGGTTCGGTTGATAACGACAACTTGTGCAGCATAGTAATTTCCTTGTGTAGCCGAAATTATACGCTTAGTTGTCTTCAGCGTGACTAAGTCACCTTTGAAATGTAACTCGATATACACTTTCTTCTTGGCTGTCGTGTGCACCAAGTCCTTTGGTCCTCGCGGTTGCTACAGCACTCGCACTTAGTGCAAACCGAGTATTCGTGATCGTCAGACCGTGAGTGGCACACAGTGAGAGAAGGCTGTCACCGTTCGCATTCGCCGAGCCAATGTCATGCGGACCAATAACATTTGCCCATACCGATGCATCACGCCCGACACGCACGTTGAAATCACTTAGCAGAAATAGTCCGTCGCTCTTCGGCACACGCCATAGCACGGAGGATAACTGAGTGCAAAACTGTACAGCGTGTCGTCAGGATAACTTATAGTCGGGTCGGAAGTGCTTATAAAAGTGGAAAACTTACCTCTTCTGAGTAGTAGGCGAACAGTCATCTATCACCCGCTGACGCTTGTTGGTTCACCCACCAGCTGGCCATTTAGGCGATTGGACAGTGCAAATCCGACCCAATGTCCATGTGGTGCCGAGGTCGCGTTTCCCCCCGAGTAGAACGCATAGCTGATAGTACCTTTATGCAACTTACCTTGCTCAGCGAGCCGGTTCTCGCTGAGAGCTGCAATATCTATGTTGTAGCGCGCCAGTTCCATCGCAACCACTGCAGGGCGTCGCTCGGGAGGCCCACTCGAGTTCCGATCGAGCAAAGTGTGCGAATTAATGCACCCACTGTTGAGCACTCTGCGCGGTGGCATACAATTGCTTTGGCGGGTAACCGTATGGGTAGTGACAATCTCAATTGGAGAAAGTAGTGGGTTAGGTGAAATGGGGCGAAAAGAGTATGTGCAGGGGGAGAACAAAAACAATAGAATAATCAATTTATGCAGGTAAAAACCTAACGCTTAACAGGTCCCGTAGGATGGTTATGGTGAAACCACAAAATATAAACAAGTGTTGGTAAAAATGGGTTTAAACCAGTGAACTCTCTGTAAATCCAAGGTAAATCCATCAGAAATGACAGCAAATGAGATGTTGGTGAAAATCGTGTCTCCTTCTGGTGCACGCACACAGAAGGTGAACAACATGAAACGAAATCTGTGCTGTGACCGCCAGCGAACTCGCTCAGTGAACTTGTGTTTATACACAAGTAATTGATTATGCAAGATAACGCAGTAAAATAAGTACACGGTCAACTTGGGCTTTGAACTCTGCCAGCGTGGGAGCACATATGACAGATTCTGGTAAGGGGTTCCACGTACGGCAAACGCGTACAGAAAAGAAATTCCAACGGCATTCTAAGCGACTGTGCTGCTCCGCCAGTTTGAGATGGTTGCCTCTCAAATTGCTGTTGTGACTGAGCTCCAGTAAGTAGCAGCATGTGTGGTTGGGATCACTCAAAATGAAGTCTCCGCAAAATCGCCGGTGCTGTTCGCTGAAGACCTCGAGCACTTTTAGGCCTCGTTTATACGCCATTATACAGACCTTGAGATTTCTGATTGCGCGGCGTCGGGATACCTCTAAGGCGGTGAGATCTGTCGTCAGCCATGGCTGCCAGAACTGTATTGCGTATTCTACATGTGGCCGTATGAATGAGCCGAAAATCTGTGGAAAAATCAAAGGGTCGAATCGTCCGAATGCACGCTTCAGGAGGCCCACATGTTAGATGTCCCTACTAGACGCCATTTCAGCTTGCTTTGAACATCCGCGGTCGATCTGGACCAAAAACTACCAGATCTCGCCAAAAGACGTTTGAATCTCCTTTTTGCCGAGTTTGTAGGAGTGCACCAACTTGTGCCGTAGGTGCACATTTGTCCACATTGAATCGAAGTGGATTCTGGATTGACTACTCGTACACCCTAAGCACATCATCTGAAAGTACTGGGATACCGTCTGGTGTATTGATCGTCTTCCACACCTTGATGTCATCGGCATAAAGCAGGCCGTTCGATCTTACGATGCATGTGATATCGTTAATATACGTCAAAAATAATCGCGGTTCTAGTACCGATCCTCGTGGTACTCCGCATTCAACTGGGATGGGAGCTGACAGCGATTCACACACGTACTTCCAGGCGCAGACGGAGAAGAAAGCTCCTGATCCATTCTAGAAGAGGATCACCAATACCAAAGGTCTGGAGTTTGAAAAGCATAATTTTATTGTCTAACCGATTGAACGCCTTTGAGAAGTCGAGAAAGACTAAATCACCTGTGCCAGAGTCGACTGCCTCAGCGCAGCTGGATCGTGCTAGTAGTAGATTTGTAGTGCACGATTGGTTTCGTCAGAAACTATGCTGTTCCGGTGCGAGGTAGTTACATTCTTCAAAGTAGGCCGTTAGCGCATCAGAAATAATAGCTCCCATGAGATTTGAAAGAACCGGTAGTGAGATTATGAGACGATCGTTGGCTGGATTGAACGACTATTTTCCTTGTGAAAAGGAGTAATTATTCCATGTTTCCCCATGTCGGGCACGTACATTTCTTCTAAGCAATGTCCGAAGGATCAAGCCAAAGGCTCAACTAAACTCTTTCCTGCTGCTCTGCTGCTGCTGCTAGCGAGTTTGTGTAAAGTATCAACTGCAGGAATGCTGTGCCTGCGCATACCCAACAGCTTTTTAGTACAACTTCTGATGTGAAGGGGATATGAGCGAGTTTTGGGGGCAAAACCATCATCCTCATAGGATTAGGTGGTCTGCGATCGCATTGAAATGTTGCACCATATTGTAGGCGCAGGGTATTCGCCGCCTCCTTCGGTGTCCGTGTGGATCCGTCCGCCGTTTGAAGAGGAGGAATTCCCCGTTTCACCTTACGTACTGTTGACGTTTTGATTCAAGAGCTTGTGGTTTGAGGCCATACGCAATGCCAACTTTTATGAGTACGCCATTCTATCTTCGCGAACAAGCTGAGTACAGTGATGATATTGGGTCGCGTATGCTATCCAATTCTCGATGCTCGAGAAGAGTTTTTAGATATACCAGGCTGAGTTTTGCGACGCTATACACTTGCGAGTCCTGCTTGGCAAAAAGCGAGACTAAGTTTCGCGGGTGGAAGGACTTACTCGCTGACGCGTCGGCAACCAGTGAGTTAGACTGCCTGACGAAACTTTCCTATGCACTAGCTGGTGCCTCGTCTGCCAGAAATGTCCGGTTGGTCGTCTCGACAAGTCGAGCCATTATGTCTTAGCGTACATATGTTCTCATCGCGTCGGCGATTTCCACGGGATATTCTGCATAGTAAATGTATTCGAAGAGTAGTACTGCATGATAGCTGCGGCGTAATTGGACGTAGATGATCACTCTCTCGACTATTAGTTCTTCGTTGGTGAATATCCGATCCAGGATCGAAGGCTTAGCAATTTCTCGGA
The DNA here is from genome assembly GCA_944474145.2 of Dicrocoelium dendriticum. Taxonomy (NCBI): domain Eukaryota; kingdom Metazoa; phylum Platyhelminthes; class Trematoda; order Plagiorchiida; family Dicrocoeliidae; genus Dicrocoelium; species Dicrocoelium dendriticum. The sequence goes on from CALYDF020009069.1 coordinate 3,974, forward strand.
ATCGGGTGGGAGGGTTTATGTGGCCATACAGCGGATAACTGGAGACAAGCTCTTTTAGATCGGCTTTAACCTGTTCTCCGGGAGCTGCTTGGGATTCCAGAGCTCCGTTGTTGAAATCCCCAGTAATGAGAATGTGACTGTAAGTTGTGTTTCCCACTCTCCCTATTGCGGATTCCAGATGTGAGTCCATCGCAAACGTGTAGGAAGGACTGCCTGTTAAAAGTTGATGGCACTAAAGAGAATCTTGTACCGTGCTGTCTGGATCCTCTATGAGCTCACATTGGAGGTAATTACGGAAGTACAGGGCCACTCCTCCACCTTTGGTGCGTCGGTTTCGCCGAATACTGGACATGCCTGGCAGTGCCATCTCCATGTCACTTATATGTCAGGGCGTAATCATGTCTCTGTTATAGCGATGGGATTGTAGATTATTGATACCTGAGGTAGCCGCATTTCTGAAAGTTTACTCAGTAAGTCTAGAGCGTTGGTGTACATATAGCAAAGCTTCTCGGATGTCAAAAGCTGTTGACTAAGAGCACATAAATGATGTAGATTTGTGCCGACCGATGAGAGGCCAGCACCTAATCGCTTCTTGGGTGAATTGCCAAATCTCAATAGGAATGCACACCGTTTTTGGTCAGCCTTGTACCTTCGATATGTAGTCTATCGGCAGACTTCTCGATAGCTACGGGTCTTAGCACACAGGTTTCTGGTTATATTGATTCACAGCTGGTGTCGTTCCCACGATAACAGTGGATGGCTGCGGCTCTCTAACTAATGTCTTCAGTCGTAGTTCCGAAGGAAGTGTGTTGCGTGGTAACACGGATTAAGTTCACGGGCAAATGTTGTAATTACACCGTTAGTTTCAGTATCCTAGGGTCACTGCCTCCGTAATTTGGCGTGACGGGTAACCGTGTAATCGACTGACGTATGACGTCGCCCGCACAGAGAGCTTCACTGATGCAATGCCAGTATTCCATGTCATGAGCGTGAGCATCTTCATTGCTGGTTGTCCGTAGCTCGAGCATGCTATGAAGGAAACATAATTCTGTTAATACTCTGCGTGTGGTGGTCGTTTTGAATTATTTTTGTCTTGCTTGCTTTCGCTGCCTGGAACATCCGGAAATATGCATATTCCACTGTTTTCAGTCCGCAGGCGATATGCCGAGAAAAGCACCGTCTCCACATCATCTGTTAATCCCAAAGTTAGTCACATTAGCCTGACTCCCCATAATGATCCTAGGTTGGATGTTTAGTGACGCATATTATATTAATCGGACTGATTTGAACTCCGATTTTATCACAAAGGAAATACCGTTGCTTTAACTCATCCAGCTGTTTACCCCTTAATGAATTTGCCTTGGACTCAGCACGGTTGGTGCATGTAAGTGTCAAGGCCACGTAGTTTCGCCCGTTCTTCGGTGATGTGGGAAGCACGGTTATCGAGAAATTTAGTGACATCTCTGCAGATTCTATCTGGTCCTTCACCCGTTTTGTGGCTGTTTTGGGTGAGGCTACTGGGGTCGCACTTCTTTGATACCGAGCAGCCACGGTTGCATAGGTGGATCCGTCTTTAGAGCGCTTCGGATTTTGTTGGTCAATCGGAAAGGTGGGTGTTACCGATGTTGCGTCAGTCGATACATTGGATAAGAGGATGTGGGCGATGGGGCTAGGCACGCTTCTTTTGGTCGCGATCACCATTTGGTTTGTGGTTCCCAAGGTATCGAGTACTGCGTGACCTTGGGAAGGCCAGGCCCCTTTTCTGTGTTGAACCAGCAATTGAGGGAGATGGATGAGGTGTAATGTGCGTTATTTTTGCCTCGAGAGAAGTAATTTCTGCATTCAAACGATGTTCAGTTTCGACAACTAGGCTGTCGTACTTTTGGGTGAACGCTAGTACACATCATACTAGTAAAACTGTCATTCACTTCGGATAGGACCAAAATGGACCTGGTGTATTGTATTTCTCTATGTTGGTTCTACAGACATTGACACACTTCGAATGGTACCGGTGTTGGTAATTTGTAAAAGTCAACTCTCCTTTTATTACCTTAGCAAAAGTTTGATTAACACAAAATGCTTCGTTTCGGGTTAATGCTGTCGTGGTCGTGATGATCGATTACCGTAGAACAAATCCAAGATGGCGGACACAGACGGCAGTTGAGCCAATCAATGAGAACTTCGAAATTAACCAGAGAACGTCCACAAAGTTTGCACAGATTGAAGCATACACGAAAAGAAAATTATTAGTGCGCAATCACACATTAACATAACCTATAACTAAGTAATCTTGAAGAAATAGTGCAGCCCAGCAGGATAATCCAAAAAATCCGCGGCGCCAGCCGTAGCATGTTTTCGCTTATGCATCTCGCTGTATGCAACAGATGAGGCGACCCTTTTCCTAAGACTACTGCGCAAAGGCAGTGTGGATTAGTGATTATTGGTGTAACTCAAATTTGTGGTTTGGGCTAGGATACTGCCAAGGCGTCCACACCTGACAGGACAACGAGCCCGGTCCTCAGTCAAAGCCTACGATAAATTATACACCGGAAAATCAGCGGGCGGAGCGCCATGAGTAAATTGGCTGATTCAACAGGAATTGTGTTCAGGATCTTGACTAGAAGAAGGGTGTAATCCAACTGCCACCCAGCGGTCGCCAAGAGGATGCGTGCAGGACATGAACCCACAGCATAACCGCGTGAGCAGGGCGTCGACGATCTGTCAGGATCTCGCCACCACAGGCTTCAGTGCAGCATGGAGGCTCCCACCTTGTGGCTGGCCGCAGTGACAGGCAAATCCGAAACCGAAGGCCGCCAAACATATATAAATATATATATATATATATATATATATATATATATATATATATATATATATATATATATATATAATCACCTGGCTTTAGAATGGACATCGAGCCGTCCAAAAATATGGAGGATATTATATAGTATATTATATTATATATCAAATTGTATTATGTATATGGTATTATATATGCTATTAAGTACAGGTAGCAGAAGGATAAAATTGCCCAAGGTAAGTGTCAGTGGTATTTTTCAATGTTTTTCATCGTCAACTCTTCATCCCGGACGACGTTCGGGACCAACAACAGCTAGACTGGAATTCAGCGTCTTCACCTTATGTCGCCATGTGTTAGTTTGATTACCGGACGATTACTTCCAGTGTGGCCCTAATTGTGTGAATAGAGTGTACACTTTGTCCTTAAGCGAGAGTGAAATATCACGACGACTTCACAGAGGTCTCAGATCAACGAAAACTGATCCACTTTTGGCAATGCGGAGAGAAATCTCTCTAACCAATGGTGTCCGCAGAAGAGACGCAACTCCCAAGGTAGGTGAAGCTGTCTACTTGTTCAAGCTGTACGAATTCAAGAATCAGCACGGGGGCAGTTGGATGCCAATCCTGGAGTAGGACCTCACATTTTGATGAAGCGAAAGTCACGTCACGCTTGGTAGCTCCAATCATCAAGCGGTTTATAACAACCTGCATGATTTGTGCGAAGTGCAATATCATCAGAGTAGCCTAAGTCCGTGGTGCAGTTGCCTGGAGGAAGCTGTAGTCCAGAATCTTGGAGACATTCGAATGCGCCCAATAATAAATCCTCAATCGCAAGTTTAAAGAGAAAGGAGGACATGGGGCACCCCCTGTCGTACCCTATTAGTGACGGCGAATTTTGTAGAGAGCTTAGAGGAATCCCTCGTCCATCCAGAGGAAATATAACGGTTAAATTTCCGGAAACCTCAGTCCTTTGCAGACAACGCCACAAAGCTGGCTGGTCTATAGACTAGAAGGTAGGTCGGATGTTTTAAAAGGCGACAATGGTTGGCTGGTCACATAGGTGGCGCTGGTCGAGGAGTTGGCGGAGCGTAAACATGTGGTCAATAAATGAGCACCAGGGGAGAAAAGCAGATTGTTCCTTGCGGTAGTGTAGTTCTAGAATCTGTGTTCGAACGAAAAGTAGAATAGATACTAACTATTTGGAGGCGACGGGTATTAGACTGATTTTTCTGTAGTCGACGCATTAAGTACGCGCGCCCTTTTTGAAGGTAGGTATGAAAATCGACTCGCCACAAGTGGATGGAACCTTTACTTCAAACCAGAGCTTAGAGACCAGAGATGTTAACTGATTGAAGATTGTCCTGTCACTGTACTTGAACTGCTCAGAAGAAAATCCGTCTGAGCCAGCAGCTTTGAACCACTTCAAGCGACGAAGTTCAAGACATACTTTCGCTTCGGTAGGTGGTTCCAGCGATGGATTCCAAGGCAAGCAATTATGCACACTTATTGAACAACCAGAAGACGGAGGTTGACTGAACTAACAGTAGATACGATGTAAACTCCAAGGGTGATGAAACGTTTGCAAACTAATTGCCATACTCAGAGACAAATTTATCTAACTACAGTGAAAGCGCTCAACCCAGCGGTCCATGCGTATGTGCAATCTAGTGATTGGTAATACATCAGCATAGCAAATGGCTTCACCGACGCCAAGTTTTCTGAAGCCAGTGGTTCGAATGGTTTGGAAAAGCTTGCGAAAATTTGCAGACAGAGTTGCTGTCTCTATTGCTGAAGCACGCTGAGACCACCAGTTTTCGTGATTATTACGTAGGCTTTACTTGAGTTGCTGGTTGTGGTAGTGGCGGATTTCATCACCGCTTGAATCAGCTGGGATTGCTGGGCGACGATCATACAATTCCAAGGAGCGAGCGAAGATCCATCAGCATCATCATTAGATACGTTAGCTAGCTGGAACACCTCAACTGATGTGCCGCAATATAAAAAGAAACAAAGGAAAGCATGCAACAGATGCACACCAGCTGAGCTACCGGCAACTAATGGGCGTCGCTTCGGAAGCTAACCATTTGGCTACGATGCAGCTATTCCACAGTATTTCCACTCAAACATTTCAACAGGGTAAGAACAGAGAAGAATTCTGCGGAATAAGCCGAATACATTATATTTTGTTTATTCTCTTCAGCCGCTCACGTACAATGGGTGAAAAGTTCGAACGGTTAGGAATTATTGGTAAATACCAGAACTCGATGGTTAGCTGCGTTGACCAGCCTGTTCGCACGTATGCGGCTGCTTGATGTGTCATCATCCCCGCTAAGGGTTCAAGGTCATCAACAAACAGAGCAACCCCAAGTTGATGTGTTTTGCTGAGGCTTCCGCCCTCCGACATTTGAAGCCTAACCCACGCAACCAACTTAAATTGGTGGCCAATATTGATTTGCCTTAGTGAGGTACGACAGGCTACTCAAGGTAACTAACCATCGATTTCTGGTATTTACCAATAACTCCCAACCGTTTGAAGTGTTCACCCATTTTATTTAAGCGGCTAAAGAGAAGACATGTCCAGCGGTTTTCCGGAGTACGCTGCGCTATGTAGATTGTGAACTACTGCGACGAATAACGTAAATTAATACCATCCTGGTGCTCAATAGTAGTAAAAAACAATAAATAGCCTCTTAGTTTCTAACGGCTATGGATATAGCGTCTGGCGAGACGACGTCATCACGTCGCAGACTAGCCACGGTCAGTGACAATGGAAGATAGGTGGTGCTATATCCCAGTTAGCTTGCAAATTATGTAGCTCAGCTAACGTCCCCAGGGCTCAGTGGCTTCAGCTGCTGGCTAGCTGGTATCGGCCTCTAGCGTTCATGGGTTCGATCCCCAGTAGGGGATTGAGGGAATGCGCACCACTGAAGAGCTTCATTAGGCCGAAACGCGTCTGGTGCTTTTTCCGACTAAGCTGTGTTATGTAGTTTGTGAACTACCGGGTTGAATTCCTTAAAAATGCATATCCGTGCGATATCTTCTAATCTGGTAAGAGCTTTGAAGTCCAACCTTATACAATCGTCTGTCGATCGGGGATCAATCGATCAGCGAGGCCCCAGATTTTTACTCCATATGATACCGACACTACCTATGCCAACAGCAGCCACTTTGTCAGCATGCCAATGCACGGAATATTTTATCCTTAGATCAGCGTGGGATATTAATATAATTATGGTGCTGCAGTCCGGTAACCGAGTCTCTGAAAGACAACTGACATCAATAGCGTAAGACTCCAGGGTGTGCGCTAGGCCGGTATGTTGCCCGAGCTGCATTAAGGTTCTAACGTTGAAGGCTGCCAGAGAACAGGGCCGAAGGAGGGCTACCGGTTGGACTGTTTGGACATGGGTGAGATTGTCATCAGAGGTAGATTCAAAGAAATTATTGACGAACTTAGGATTGGCGTGTGACAGAGGTGCGTAAGTAGAGAGGATCGCAGAAGCAAAGGTGAACCACATGGTAGTAATTGCAAGATCCATGGTTTTGTCGACAGGCGAGATACTACCCGGCTGCCCAAGTTGAGGTAAGAAGTTGTGTAGGGGATACCACACCCAGCACTGGGCTAAATAGCCTACCCACAAGCCAGGGGGGTGAACTTAGGAAATAGCGCTCATTGGGAGCCGGTGGCCAATTACTCAGTTCATACGACTTTCGTTTGGACGCTTATTAAACAGGGTCCCAATCCTCCCTACAGTTTTATCGCCGGGTTGCTGTATTTACAATCCTCCACCTGAGTGGAGCAAAATGTAGTGACTTTATTTAGTGGCGTGTTACATCCATCTCGTTACGGTGTTGTTAAGAAGATCGTTGTGGCATTTTATAGAGAGATCACTTGCCAGGCGAAAACCCACTACGTCCCAGAACACTACCGCCGAACCATTGGCGGGAACGGGATAATCCCGAAACACTGAGCTGGCACCACGAGGAGGTTGTTCTGCAAGCAAGCCATAGTGAAAATTAATAAATCGGATTGTGTTGACAACTGGGGGAATATTTAGCAGACAGAGGCCCTAAAATGGATTGGGGAAGCAACGCTATCGTCTGCAATGAATAAGAGTAAAGCAGAGGTTAACGAACACCTGATGAGTATGAAGGACTGTCTAGCGCCAGGCAGATGGAATCATATATAGTAGAACCTGCCGAGTTGACCACATCTCTATGCTAACCACTTCTATAAGTTGACCGCTTTTTCATGGATTGAAAGTTCACCATGTAAACGTTATGGAACCAAAGTTCGGAATGGACTCACAGTCTGTGTG
>CALYDF020009070.1:0-11080 GCA_944474145.2 Dicrocoelium dendriticum
GTCTTTTGTTCACCCATCCGCAGCTCAACTCAACTGAGAGACGTAATATATCGGTCAAATTTCCACTTCGACCTAAAATGTACCGAAGTCCGCTGTTTCAATAGCATATATTTTCTGTAATCCCGTGGTTCACTGACAAATGTTATGGGAACCGACAAAAACGTAAACAGTGCACAATTTTCTGCTTACTATACTCGTAACGCGTTTCACACGGTGTCAATCCACCTATCACGACGCGTCTCAAATATACATGAGTATAAGATACCAGATTCAGTCGATAAACCGCGGTGTACCCTTGCATAAATTTCTGCACGTTCAGACCTCACCAAACTAGCTCCAAGCAAGCCCCATTCCTCCAGCTACAGTTGGTAGCAATAAAGTGCTTGTCTGCAAGCGCTCGGCTACGTTCTTCCAAAGAAAGGCCCCGGACTTTTCCTATGGCAAGAGAACAGTTCTGACCGTAGTCTGGAAATTATTGCAGTAAGTGATATCTTCAGCGCACAATTGCATGTCCTACTTTCAAACTTTCGCAAGCTTTTACTTTCCGACAAGCTCTTGCCGACTGCCTAACCATAACACACATTGCATCGGATCAAATTTCCCCGGATATTTACTAAGCAACGACTTCCGACCCAGCGTGGTCTCTTAGCCCCTTCGCCTTGGTGCTTGCGCCCACTCCATTTGCTACCTTAAAGTCGTATGTTAAATGCCTGTCTCCACTAAAATTATCCCTATGGAAATCATCACTACCGCCTAGCATAGGGAGAGACGACACTAAGTAATGTCAGAGAGTTACGTCTTCAGCAATTTGGACGCAAAATATCAACCTTTCTTTTAGCCTCACAGTGTCCAATATTTAAACAAATATGTATTCAGTTCCGTAATCGGCCGAGGGAAACCACGTATACATATCTGAGCACCATTTATTGCAGCACATATTAATAAATGTTGGTCCTGTCTCCTTTGACTGCTCACCGGATATTTCTATTAGTACGTACATTACGTTTTGTTGCATACAAATATTATCCGATTGACTCACGGCAAACTACCGGAAACATCGCACCTAACCCTGAACCGCGAAGTTCAGAGCAGAAACACGCCCAATACTTAAGTTGTGTGCAATTAACTTAGTTGCAAACACTGACCCAGGAGCCACTGTATAAAATCCCTCAAAGGTTATATATATACATATATACATATATATATATATATTAAGCATGACATGGCATTGATTATGAGGTCTTTCACAGCGACCAACACGGGCTTTTAGTTCTGTTACCGACAGGCGTAAAGCGTTGGTACCCATCACAAATATGCAGCCGGCGCGCATTCATTTCTTACAAAAGTGGTGATGAAAACATTTGTTCTCAATGTATTTGTTACAATATTGCTTTCGATGCTTTAAAGTGGTTTTAATTTAACCTAACACAAAGGAGCAAAATACATTAGAAAATGATGCTTTGTGCTTTGTCTCCGCAGGGATAGCTGTCATCCGTGTACAGAATTTGCGGTATGTTAGTATTCTTTGATCGAATTTCCCCTGGGAACTGCACGCATGCAATCACGTTGCAATCCGCGTCGAAGAACTTGTAGCTTTCTTCGCCTTTAATCTAAAATTGGTAATGAGCAGTTTACTTGCATTTGTACTGAAACTACTGTGCATTTAATTACAATAGGTAAAACAAAATAGTGGCTCCTCAGCACCCGAGGAACAAGCAAATAGAAATCCTTGAAAATATTAACAACATACCGCAAAATCGGGTACCAATAACGTTTTTTAAATGTGTATACACCATCTTCTTTCAGTGAACACCCTTCTTCTATGTATAAACAGATGTCGTCCGTCCCGGGCAATTGTCGTAAACACTTCTTCGATTGTGAGTCCTTTATGCAAACCTGAAACTTCCCGGATTGAACTCTTCTTCCTATAAAAGTAAAATGAGCAAATGTAATCACAGTGTTGATTGACCTTTGAGCAGTGAAAACAGTTTGTATCTCTTAAGAAAGAGCAACACTGCAGATCATCTACCGAATGGCCATAATATAAAGTGGTTATAAAGTCAAGGTATTGTTTCACTTCAGTTTAGTCTCATGATAAGGAATTGAAGCTTAGCAATGAAAATCATGCCAAAGAAACTAAATGCAGCTTATGTCTCACAGTAAGAAAATTGCGTATTTCTTACTAATAGATATCCCTCATTAACACCCGTCTAGGCAAATGGCACAAATTATTATGGTTTGAAAAAGAAACGATATCATATTCAGTATTTACTTACTTGGTTGGAAGGTGAATTCTTTTTTTGAAAATGTACCTCCCTCGAAGACACGGTGCCTGGGTGCAATTTGACACGAATGCGCCGACAAGTGTTTTGTCATCAGCTGGAAGCAGTGAAAGCAAAGGAGGACAGAAAAACAGTCATCAATTCGTTGTTTATATGGGCTGATCTGCATCCTACAATTTGTGAGACTAAACTGCTGATATCATTAAACGCATAGCTGTACTCTGTCAAATTGTTAAACCACATTATTTGCTTGTGATAAATAAACATGTAGCGGCAGGACGCGCTACACCGGTGCACTCACAGCAGTCACTGTAAAATGTATCCGCCTGCAGAACAGCAAATTCAACAATGAGTAGAACAAAAATCACTCTGCAAATCTTGGCGTCCATGTTCCTTAGATAAATTCTATGCATGTGACAAAAGTCGGTATTTATATTTATCCTCATCGCATGGTTTGTCTGCAAATCTGTCGAAAATTTGGAACAATAGGCGTGAACTGCGAATACATGTTGACTGCCAAATGGCACTCCGTGAAACATTTGTCGGTCATGCGTATTGTGTATTGTGAAACCTGCACCATTGAAATAAAAAACAAAAAGGTTGAAACATCAATGTTACAAATCGATTATTTGATCAAAACAATCAGTTCACATGCAGTTGTATTGAAGAGGTCTATTATGTTTACAAAAACACCAAAATGGAATGTCAATAACGCCTTAAGGCGGTGTTATTGTATTTCCCTTCTATCTTTGGTTTCAAGTTTCAATACACATTGAAGCGCTAGGCCAGTGAAATGCAAATTTAGCACCACCTCCAAAACGCTGGCTTGCTATGCAACATAAATTTATCAGTACAATTCTTAGAAAAAAACATTTCTGCCTAAAACAGAAAACAGAACGCCAACCAAACCACTGGGTCAGTCAATGACACCAAATGCAAATCTGAAAATGCTCCAAGCTGGCTGGCCGGCAGCTGGCTGGCCGAACAACCTCCTCGTGGTGCCAGCTGGGTGTTTCGGGTTTACCCCCTTCCAGTAAATAATTCGGCGGCAGTGTTCCAGGACGTGGTGTGTTTTCGCCTAGCAAGCGTTCTCCATATAAAGATCCACAAAAGTCCGTTTAGCAACACTGTGACATTGCGGTTGTGACTCGCCACTAACTAAAATCACCCATTGCTTGTCCGGACAATCGCTTCAAGTCCACAGATAGCAAGCATTCATTTAGCACTGGCGACGCCTTCAAACACATTTAAGCAAAACGACAGGAAACATTTACCCATCCCATAAACAAAGCTAAACAAGCCTACATACAAAGTTACATGCATTCATATATAAACATATGCAACAATACCATTGTTCCATTGTACATTAACTGATCATATTTTGTACTCTTAGCATGATCATGTCTGCGCAGGCGTGCCTCGCTGAGTCGATAATACAAAATTTATTTATTTACTTATAAAAGTATTTGCGGATATGAGAATGGCATCTGGTAGTTTAAATCTATCTGGCTTTTTCGCACTGTTTGGAATGTTACCATCCGAAATATGAAAATGTGTCCCAACAACAGTTACGAGAGCAAAATATCTCCCAAGATGGGCTTCGGTTCTATACTGCATGTTCCACCATCCCCCTCGTTAACTGCTTGCTTATGCCAACTCTGAAGTGCGACCGGTTAACCGCAAAAGCCGAGCAGAGGATAAACGGCAGGATTACTCTTTCGGAAGGGTGTGTGTACCGCGCAAGCGTAGCTGCCGCTGAGCAATGGAATGCTGAACATTCTGCTTCCCCTGAACCGCAATCAGCCACATCCCCACCTCCGTTGTCTTCTCCAACTTTGGTAGAACGCCTGACGAAAACTGACCGTACCTACAAGAGTCAAACATTACTCATGGCAACTAAAATCAGTCACCAATCGAAACGTCAAGTTAAGCAAGTTCCACTAGACCCGTCGTCCAGCTTTAAGATGGATGAAGCAACCGAGAATCAACCCTCCGGATCTGTAGCTCAAACACCTCTTGTCGAGGTAAAGCGCCCCGGATTATCAGTTACATATGCAGGGATTGCTGCAAAGCTCCACCTGGAGGCCGCCGTTGCGGCCTCTTCCGTGCAAATATCCTTAAAACGAATAGAGGGGCGCATAGTAAACAATCAGCACTTGTCAACAGGTATGGACAAACGATTACCCTAACTTGTAGATCAACGAAAAGGGCTCCAATAACAGTGCCCGGACCGTTGTATGCTCAAATGTCCCTGTATCTACCGCCATCACATTGTAAGACACGTTCTCGGACGACAAAGACCAAATGATCTCATTGTGGATGCTGATGATTATCAATGCCTAGCCCATAAGCTTATTACGAATTAGTCGTCATCTGAACTCGCCACAATATGGAGAACCAAGACTTATACGAGTCACACTATAATCCTCCGCCGACTTAGAAAACGCGCTAAACGCGCTAAACACGGTTCATTTGGGGTACGTATCTATCCTTATGCCCCTTGAAGTGCTCGACAATCAAAAAGAAACGGCGCAGTGGGACACATCAAACAAGCGCCTAAACACATTATTCATGCTTGGCGTGCCAGGACGTGTCTCAGACGATGTTCAAGAGACCGGAAAGCACGATATCGAACAGTGGCGTTTCATTCGGGGAAACAAATTTTTTTTCGATAAATATGTGACTCTATTGCCCACCAAGATAGCTCTCTCACCAATCTATAGAGGATGCGGTACTATAATCCTAAAACTTTTGTTTCAGTCAGAGCAATAAGTAACAGAAGTTTTAGATCGGTGATGCAGTACTCGGAAGCCTTTCCCTTCTGAACTTCGGTCTAAGCTCACAGTAGCTTTTCACAGCTCAAATATTAAAGCACCTGAAGCAGCAAGTATACCGACGAATGTACAGAAGCATAACTTGACTGCTGCTTTACTTGACTCTCGCGCAGATCTAAACTAAAATTGGGAGGCACGTTGGCCGAATCAAGTTGCAAACGTGGTATCATTACCCCATCAAAAAATGAGTAACCTCCGACTTTCCATCAGTCGGCATTCTCCCACACTTAACACCTTCACCCCTCTGTGGGCTCCCAGTGACCGCGAAACTGGCCTGCTTGTATACGAACGCTCAGGTTATTTTAACATACTGCCTTAACTGGGAGATCGCCAAGCTTCCAGATCATATGATGTCGTTGGTATCACCGAAACATGGCTGCACACGGGAATGACGGACGCTGAAGTGTCGCTACCCGGCATGTCGCTGATCCGGAACGATAGATTCACAAAAGAGGAGGGGTAATCCTGTATTACCGGAGCGACTTACAGTGCATAGCCCTGGAGGATTCAGACTCGCAGTTCCCTGACTCTCTTTGGTGCCGGTTGCAGTTACAAGGCAGGGACGCTTGCCTTATTGTCTTGGTGTACCGCCCCCCTAACTCAACACCAGAAACCAACTACTACCTAACGGCTGCATTAAGATGCAGTTTACAACAAAAGTACACTCACATTCTTATCATGGATGATTTCAACGTACATTGTTTAGAATCCCCTGCCACAAGCAGAGAACAATTCAAAACCGATTTACAAGATCTAGTAACTACTGTTCCTCTTTACAACCACATCACTTTGCCCACTCGGTTCAGAACTGGTAACAGGCCATCTGTGCTGGATCTTGTGCTTACCAACGAGGAGCATATGATTGATGCGTTGGTTTTAGACTGCCCTTTGGATCTCAGCAATCACACAGTCATCAGTCGCAAGTTTGTCTGAAATGCGGAATATCGGAATGCGAACGATGAGACGGTGTGAACCATCACAAGCTAGGATAGATTTACTCAGCTGCTCAGCGCTACAACTTGGTGTTTCCTTGCCGAAGAATCCCCGAAAGTCACCTGGCTCGAGTTCGTCAACAAATGCAGTCAGCTGATGGCAGAGGCTTCAGAAATAATAGTTTGCCAATAAGTGTATAACAGTTACTTTCCTTAGGTGCATAACTCGAAAATGGATGACAATACGCAACGCAGCATGGCGAGTGTGCAGAGAAGCTCCAGCACCGGAAAATTGGGGCAAATACATAGCTCGACGTAATCACTGCACACATGTGCTAAGAGAAGACAAAGCCGCATATCAGCAGAACCTCGCTGAGACCTTCAGTACTACCGACAAAATGCAGTACAAGCACGTCAATACATTACGAAAGGTGAGACAAGGATTTACTCCACTCAGGATGGCACAGAGCCAAGCAAAATCGGCGGAAGTAATAGCAGACGCACTGCGGATGCAAAATGCCCCCCGTTTCAGAGGGTCTTGTCACCAAGCGATCTTCTGACCATTGTCGTCTCTTCGCCAGGACTAAAACACCACTTTTACCGTGGTGGCTGTATTGCAAAGGCTGACGTTTCTACCCAAGCACAACTCGCAAGCTGTCGACGCCATACGTCCAGAGGCACTGGAAGCAGCAGCAAGCCAGCTGACAAAAACTTTAGCTCAGTTTTTAGAGCGCTGCTTAGACCAGAGTCAAGTTCCTGCTATGTGGAAGCTTGGAACGATAATCCCGATTCACAAAGGTGGAAGCAGAACAGATCCCTCCAACTACTGCCCAGTATCCCTTGTACTTATACTCTAAAAGTTCATGGAATCCATTGTTGCCGACCCACTGGTGTGCTATTTGTAAAACTGTAACATCATCACGCTTGAGTAGCAAGGCTGCCGTCGACAGCAGTCATGTACGACGAAGCTACTAATCGCAAGCAGTAGCTGGACCAAGGCAGCTGATGTATGAAAAGATGCTGGTGTGATCTACCTGGATTTTTGCATTACTTTCGATCGTCTAGATCAGCGGATACTACTTGCCAAGCTCCAGCATTACGGAATCAGCGACGCTCTATTAAGCTGTATTGCAACCTTTCCACTTCAACACATTCAGTGCTCAGATTGCGGAGCTCTTTTGCAGACCCAATACAAGTTGAGCGTGGTGTGTCGCAACGCTCAATTCTAGGTTCACGTTTGTTATGGTGTTTATTAACGGCCCTGCACAGGGAACCGCTTCCAACTTTCTAATGTTTGCCTGACGATATCAACATTTGGCGCAGGATCTAGGCGTACGCCGAACAACATTTGTATCAGAGCAACCTAGGTACGATGAATCAAGATTCAACCCAAAATTTGCTGCATTTCAGCGTCAGTAAATGCAAGGTGCCTTCCATCCGGCATCAGAGCAGCTACTCATAACGCCTCGAAAGAATTATACTACAAGAATTGACCCTAGAACGAGAATTTGGTGTCCTGGTTCTGGATGAATTGGGTTGCTCCAGGCAATCCTAAAGGACCTCGAAAACTGGAAGCTCACACCTCAGTTGTTGCGACAGGCGTTTGGACAAATAAATAGCTCCATATTTCGAAAAATGCTCAATGCTTACGTTCGCGCCCATGTCGAATACACAATACTAGCCTGGCATCCTTGGCTGAAACAAGGTCTTAATGCACCAGAGCAGTCAAAACGTAGGGCATCTAAGAACTTGCTTGGATTGCGTAAGCTTTCGTACCAGGAGAGGCTGCAACTATTGGGGGTGTTCAGCGGAAGCTATCGCAGACTACGAGGCGACCTGATTATAGCATACTTGATTCTGCGAGACCCACATCATGTGTGCCGCCCTTTACTACAACTCAGCAGGAATACAAAATTGACGGGCCAATCATTGAAACTCGCTATACATTATGGCCGCCTGGAGGGCCGCATAAAATTCATTTCCATTCGTGTCTGTCACCCGTGGAATGCTTTCGCAGAATCGGTCGTCTTTACACCGACATTAACAGTATTTAAAAGACGGTTGTATGATGCGCTCATGCACTTACACTTTGTCACTTAGCCCTACCTCTCTACCCTACACCTGGAGTGTACCATGGATTTATTTGATGTTAATTGCGGGAACTGGGAATCTAAGCGGATTGCAGGACTTCGGCGGAGTAAAAGATAAGTCCTTATTTTCATATGTAATGTACTAACTATTTTACTATCCTTATTATCATTATTGTTATATTGATAAACGCATTAACTATCCAACTGTACTTGTTGAGCAATACTTCTTAACCCGTATAATATCACTGTTTATATTAATCAAGTTTATTTTAATCGGGTATCAATTTGATGCACCGAACAGTCGTTCTGCAGTTTTATTGGATTCAATAAGAGCGGAGGCTGACACACAGTATTAAAATAAACTAAACGTAACAACTCAGTGGTTAGTAAAATGCCATGGAATATAGCTCAGTACTCATTGGTATAGACAGATGATAATCCTAAACTTGCTTACTCTCCTGGCTACCGATCCAGGTCCATCTCAACTGCGCAAGGTTTATTTTAACTATCCTCAACCCAATTTTGATACTATATGATCTCGCAATAAATTCTCAATCACTCCCCTTTCCTCCTGCTATCCTAGGCCATGCAAAGATGAATTACAGAGGCGCACATGGGATACCATGAGAGTAACCACATTACAGTGTCACTGCAGCAGAGATTCAGCCGAAGTCAGTCCTACACAAAAAACTTGCTACTAGCACTGTCAAGCTTCTCAGATTGAGTCGATGTCAGAAGGGGTGTCAACAAGCTTTCCCTGAACTTATTTAAAGCGTTCTCCTTCACAAGCTTCGAAGCCATGCAATCGGAGATCCTATCCTAAGTTGGATGAGCAACATTTCTACGCAACGTCACCTGAACTTGAGAATAGGCAGCTCCATTTCCGAATACATTGAGGTGCATTGTAGTGGAGCGTCAATGATCGCAAGTAAGACCATATTAGTTCCTGTCCTTCATCAACAATCGCTCTTGTGTGCTTCACTGGAGCTTCCTGCTATTTGCAGATTATTCCAAAATCTGGCATAGCATCAAGTCCATGGACGATCACGCGGCACTGCAAATGGATCTCGACCGAACCTATTTCTGGTCAAGCGAAAGCCAGGTCTAGTTTAACGTGAGGATATGTGAATTTATGAGCATAAGCCGTGTGAGTATTTATGCTAATAGTCTTGGGAGTCAGCAGTTGATACCTGCTTCCCAGTATAGCGACATCAAGGTGATTTTTCAGTATGACCTTGGCTGCTCGAAAACAGGCTGAAGGCGCCTCGAGAATTGACACTTAACACATTGGGCTCCAAAGGAAAGGCGTTCAGTTTTTTAGACCTAACTATCTTTCTGCAAGTGCTGAACAACTATTTTAGGCAAACGCGGTCCAAGCTGGAGAAATGTGGCGCCAATACAATTGGAACTCCATAAAGAAGGGAGACGAAAATCGCCGGAAGCATATTACACCAAACTCCAACGCAGACTGCAAGCTCTATGGTTGTTCAGCTTTGAATATCATCGTCTACGAAAAGGTCTTGTTATCCTGTACCAAATGCTGGTGAAATATGCTGCTACTGTGCCAAACCAAAAACCCGATAGTCTAGCACCGCAACCGGGACACGCAATATAGACTACTTGATGGAAACGAAATGTTTTCTTCCGATGGGTGTGTCGAACTTGGTACGCACGGTTGCATGTTCGGATATTGCTGGAACACTGTCGCTCGCCTTCGCTCTCTACACTATCAATGCAGCCGGGGACATTACAGAAAACTGAGTCTTGCTAGACCGAAGCGTAGTGGAAATGAAAACGTTTACTTTATAAAGAACATGATATCATTTCCGGCTGAACATTGCTGATCTGACATACATCACATTCCTACACAGCTTCAAACCTGTTGGAGGTCCGCAGTGTACAGCTGTAGAAACTCTCATTCACGACTTTCCACTGGCAACCTTTGCCATGTTGACGGACTGATTACGTAACCTTGCCGCGTGCTTTAACCGCGATCCTGTGGGCCGGGTAGCAACCTGTGCCATGATGAAGGACTTCTCGAAACCGTGTCACGTACGTAGTTTGCGGCCTCCGAATACCTTCATCTACAAATTAAGTCCGCTCTTCTACCGTTCGAACTCGACTTCGTTTATAGCTTTTCACCTTGTTGTCAACGTATAGCCATTGTGGCCGTCTCCCCTTTCGGTTCGAACTGCATTGTGGGTAGGTTATTAATTGTTGCTCCTGTTGCGAACCACGTGGTCACTCAGCTTCCTCTTCCAGGATAAACGTGCTTAGCAGGATGTCCCACGTCAAGGATAGCGGTTCTGTGAAACCTTGAGTATTGCCGTGATTCAGCCAAAGGTAATTGCTTGGCCTGACCCATTTTTCATTTCCTACCATTAACTCATAAATGGCGCAACCATTGCTGCCAAGCACTGTTCCTGTCCACCACTTCCTCGGTCCTCGGAAGTCTCGCGCGTACACCATGTCACCAATTTTGAAATTACGGAGCCTGTTGTCAGATATTCTTCCAGGTGATAACTGCAATACGTTTCTTTCCTGCTTGGCACCAGGTTATCGAACAATCTTCGCAGCATTCTTTCAAACGTAATTTCGGTAGGGACATTTCAATCTGGGGCGTGTGCGTTAGACGCATTCTGATTCACGCGCTAGAAAGTCTGGATCACGTCCCTTGGAACCATGATTTGACGCACTTTAAAAAAAGCACTTTTAAAGATATCCACGATCCGTTTTACCTTTCCATTCACTTGCGGATGAGAGGGTGGTGAGAACATCCGCTGAATTCCTTTTATCTTGCAACACACGCAAAAGGAATTTAAAGTGCATTGTGTACCATTATCTGTCACTATCATCTCTCCCATACAGAAACATTGGAACAGCTTATCCATCTTGTTGCTCGTGTGTTGGGCAGTCAGACTTTGCATGGAGATCACATAGGG